>CAKNWU010323098.1:0-21770 GCA_932072015.1 Andricus quercustozae
AAAATTAAAATTAAAATGAATTAATTCTGATTTATTATGACCTTTTACGGCATTTTCCCTGTACTTGTGTTCTTGATCAGAGGAGTACAAACTACAGGTGAACAGGAACCAGCGTATTACACTCATGATAAATTTCATTTTTTAAAGAGACTTCTGTGATAAAGAATTAAAGTAGGGTCAAAATACCGTAAAAGGCCACAACAATGCGGAATTAATTTAAAAATAAAAAAACGTCAAAAAAGTTAATTAAAGTACTTTAAAGTACTGTAATGTTCCATCTTCAAATTCAAAAGTCAAAACTTTTATATCAACTTTGAAATAAAATTAGGGACATTTTTAGACTTACCAGCACAAGAGAGAATTACTTTTCGCCCATGTTCATCCCTTTCAACAAGTGGAACCAGGTACCCACTATCAATAATAGCCTCAAGATCAGGATCATTAATGTCTAAATTTTGGAACCAGTCAGGGTAGAGTTGCCTCATAGTGAGATATCGCTCTAGCATTTCTTCGGCTAATAGCAGACTGAATTTCTTCGTTCTGAGGAACCTGAGAAGAAAAACTGCATCCGTTCGACATCTTTTGATTGAAGGATGTTTTGCTATCCATTCTCGAAATTTTTCTAAGGCCTGTTCCCGCGTGTTAATATCTTCCCTCAATTCGGCCCTTGCAACTACCTGCAGGTCCAGGCTTAGTCCACATTTGTAATCCAAATTTTGCTCCGTACCCATACCCATTGTCTGAAAAGTATTTGTAAGAATTTTCAGATTTGAAAAAGTGACTAAAAAGAACAGGAAGAGGAGACTGGACAATAGATTGAAAAGAACAATTTAAGGAAACTGTCAAGAATCTCAAATTGGGAGGAGGATATGTAGACGAAGAGATGGAAATAATTATAGGAGTAATAAAAAGAGGTATACTGAGATGTGTGATAAAAAAAGAGAAGGAAAATAAAAGGTTTGTAGAAGAGGCGGAGAAGGCTGAAGAAGAAGACGTTTGGAAGGTAGTCAATAGAGAGAGAGGGGGGGGGAGCAAACCAGGATATTCAGATCTTAGAATGAAAAAAAAAATGGTTATGGATTTGTTAGGAGGGGTGAAGGAGGAATTTAAAAAATGAAGAATGGAGGGAAGGGAAAACGATGAGGAAGAGGACATAAAAAGGGAAGAAAGAAGCAAGATGTTAGGAATAATTAAAGATGAGAAAGCACCTGGTATATATGAGATTCCAAATGAAATCTGAAAATATGGGGGAAAAAGTTCAATGAATGGACATGAATAATGTGCAATAGAATATGGAGTGAAGAGGGGTGGCCAGAGCTATGAAAAGAAGGGGCAGTGGTTACCGGTAGTAAAAAAAAGGCAATGGGGAGGAGGTTAAAGATTATAGGGAGTAGCGCTAATGCCAACATTGTCCAAGATGTAACTGTTTTATCGGAGTGGTTAAAGAAAGAAGTCGAGGACAGAAAAATAAAACCACCGAATCAGGCAGGCTTTAGGAAAGGAATGAGGGTTATGGAAAACATATATGTTCTGAACTATTTGGTCAATAAAGGGATTAAAAGTAAGAAAGGGAAAGAAAGTAAAAATAGCAGAGTAAAGGTAGCAGGGCACGTAGGAGAAGAGTTTCTGGTTGGTGAGTAAGACCAGATTGTCCTCTGAGTCTACTTTTATTTAATATATTAATATCATACTTGGAAGAAGAAATAGGAGGGGGGATATATATATATATATATATATATATATATATATAGGATAAAAAAATATGTACACTGTAATACGCGGACGAAATGGTGTTGTGAGGAGATTAGAAGAAGTCGAGATGGCGAACTTATTGAGAGGATGTTAGAAGAAGTCAAGTAGTTTAAATATTTGGGATATACCTGGCAAACAAATGGAGATCATAGAATGGAGAATGTGGCTGTTTGATACGCTGATTGAGAGGTTACAAGAAAGGAATGTACTATGTAGGGTGATCGGTAGGGGTATATTTGAGGACGCCAGAGTGAGAGAAGAAGCGCAAAGAGATCAATTAAGTGCTATAGAGAGGGAAATAGGGCATGGATGCTTGAGGGGAAGTTATGGGAGGGAAAGAGAAGGCAATTGGAGAAAAAGTGTTTCAAAGAGGTAGAAGAAAGGAGAGAGAGGGCGATAGAATTAATGAGATGAGAAGTATAAGGAAGCGAGTCCATTAATATAAAGATGGGGGATGAGTGAAGTATCAAAATATAACAGATGGTATTAGATGATGAAAATGGAAGCAGGAGTATCAAAGTATTTAGAAAAGGAATGAGGACAGAGAAGGTGGACAAGAATAGCAATATTTAGATTGGGCAACGATGCAAGGGAAGGAATGTATTGAGAAAAGAAGGAGAACAGAAAGTGCAGAATCTGTGAATATGAAGAGGAAACATGGGAGCATGTATGGGAAGGATGTAAGAGGGGAACTGAAGATAGAGGAAGCTGGCAAGAGAATTTGGTCAACATTTTAGGGGAGAAAGGATTGAGTGAGGAGTTGATGAAAGAATTAGAGGGGGCTAGAGGAGCGAATAAGATACAATAAAAGATTAAATGTGAAAATTAGCAAGATCAAGGTAGAAGCATAAGATTTGTATAAGTAGAAAAAGATCTGGATGCGCTCTCGTTTTCGTTCGTCCGTACATCCAAAATCCTGTTGTCTTGAAAAAATAGAAATAAGGATGTATAATTTAGATATAATTATTTATGTAAATAATTGTAAATAGCTTAATAAAAAAAATAAAAAATAATATATAGGTGGTAATATTGTACGAAACGAAGTTCGCGTAATCCCTAAGGGGACACATTATGAATGAAGAACTAAATTATTAATTCAATTTAATATAATATTATTTAAATTCTTCTAAATTTTCAGACATTTAAGTTTAAATTATTCCAAATCTCAAAGTCTTTTAATTAAAAACTTTGAAAATCTCATGTTTTAGAATAATATTAAAAAATTAAAAAATTTGCATGATTCAAGTTTAAGGATTGAGTTGCAAGCTTAATAGATTTCAAGTTTAATCTTCTAATTCGAACATTTCCAAAGTTGAACATTTTTTTACTTGAACTATTTTATATAAGAATGCTTTTACCCTGGAATTGGCAGAATTTAAACCAAAATAATTTGAAACCAGAATGTTTTCTTGATTAGCTTCTTAATAATAATTTTATTTCTAATTTTTAAGCATTTAAATTTGAAAATATTTTTTTGTATTCAACTATTCCTAGAAGTGTTCAAATTCAGAAGTCTCTAAACTAAAAAGCCCTCGAAGTTAGAAAGTTCAGTCTTTCGAAATAAGAATGGAATATTAAGCGTTCAAGAATATGTTAAGTCCGCTTCTTTTAATTCCTTGCAATTCAATGAAATGTTGTACTACACTGAAAAAGTTTTGCTAAAAAATTAAAATAATTTTAATTTTTATGCCTTTCACTTTGTTCATATAAAATTTTAAATGCTTGTTTCTTTATGATTGGTTAATTTTGAAATCTACTGCTTTGAAGTCGTAAAATTTAGAATGTTTTATTTAAAAATACTGACGCGGAAAAGTGTATACAACTGGGAATATTTTTCCTTGAGATTTGAGTGGCTACTCTGAACCTATTTGCATTCTTATTATAATTTCAATTTTTTGAGTCCCTTTTCTATAAAAAATTACCCTATTTTTTCTATTCTATTCTATTATATTTATATTCTTTTTTCTATCAAAACTATGCATTCATCAAGTTTTCATAATTATTTATGAACTCGTTCCAGACCAATAAATTATTGGTATGCATTATCTATTCCACTGGAAAGAAAAAAATTTCGAAAACTGATTAATTGTTGGTATTGAGAAGATTTTGAATAGTGACTTCCTCCAAAGTTAATGGGATTTCAACGAACATAACGAATCACTCGTGTAATTCTTGAATAGAGTTGTTCAAATTTATGCAGAATACTGATGGATCTTTGTTTGCAATGGGAAAACGTCATTTTCAAGGTCTCTAATTGCCAACCGTTTTCTGTATTTTACATTATGTCAATTGTTCTTATTAGTTATTTACAAACTTCTAGAGGAAAATGTATTTTTTCTTATTTTTGCTTTAGTAGAAAATTAATTTTAATAGAAAAAGGAAAAATTTGATTCTTTTATCACCTGGGACATATTTTGCTGTAAAATTTGTTAATTTACAAATGTTTTACATTTTTTATCTTAAAATATGAGACAAGGTTGAAAGTGAATCTCAAAATAGTTGGTGATTTAATTATTACAGCTTAAGAACTATAAAAACCAAATTACATTTATGAACCCTGACATTTCATTTTTTTTTTAAGAGAAGCAATTTTTTGTTTCAATTCAATATCCGAAAAAAAACTCACGTCAGACAGTCGAGCCATTAATATTTTTTTAAGCTGCGCTCTACCTGATTAGGAAATTTGTAAGCGTGCGTACAAAAATGAAAGTAAGACGGGATCAGCAAACATAAGGTAGTGAATAGATGTATTTCCGTTACATATAGTTTTATATATTGGATCGACAGCTTTCTATTTTTCTTGCTTAAGTTAAACGTATTTAAAATAATAAATTTTAAAAGTTTCTGAAAATCTGAGCACGGAAAGACAATCAAATTTACTAAACAGAGACATGAATCCACAGGCCTTGCTGCCAATATTTAAAGTTCGGTTTTTGGTCAACTCTACAAATATTAATATCATTGTCTAAATTTTATGTATGTAAGTATCCATGAAAACTTTTTCCCCGTTTTCAAAAACTAGAAAAATAGGGGTATCTTATCAAGTTTTCCAAAGAAGTTTAGTGCAAAATTACTTTCTTCATATTCTTCTCTATTTTTCGAAATAGCGCCTAATGTGTATATCAAAAGTATTTCTACCCATATTAGCTTCATTTTTGTTATTTAATTTTTTCTGTTTAAAAATTGTTTCTATTGAAGAACTTGAAAGAAACCAGCTCTTTCTTTCAATGCCTTTGAGAAGAAAGTTCGGTCGACTTGTTAGTACCATATAGTGAAAGTAACGGTTACGTCGCCCTGTACCAAGATCAGGAGAAATGAATTAAACAAAGCTTTCTGAAGATTCATATCTCAATTGCAATTTATACCTACAATACAAATTGCAAAGATTTATTTAAATGAATCCATTAGTATTTATTATGAGTTTTTGACATAGGTAACCCAATATGATTATTTAGAATTTCGAAAGTATGTAATAATTTTTTAATAGAATCTGATTGCGAATATTTATTTATGACTCATACTAGAATGATAATTAGACTATATAATATTTTTAAATTCAGTAGTAGTAATTACCAAGAAAAATGTTTAATCTCTCATTAAATTTTTCTCTAAATTATCGTGCAAAACCAAGGACAAATACTTTAATTCTGATTCACGAATACTGAATACTATCATTCTCAGTTTCTTTCCTTCCGAGGATGTACACGTCCCACTTTCAGTATTGCATTTGCTGTGAAGTAAGTACTTAACTGCAATCATACTTAAAATGAGGCTTCTAACATGTTTTTTTCTTCTTCGCAAATAATACTTCTTATAAATAACTATTTCTTCTTCTTCAAAGATAATTTGTACATTGTACAAAATCTTAACAAAAACACTTAACAAGATTTTCTTTCTCTTCTAAGGTGAAAAAGTTATATATAGTTTATATATAGTAAGCAAAAGCACTGATCTTATTCATTTGTTTTGTATAGAAAAATTTATAAAACAAATGAAAATATCATTGTCTTGTCCACTATATATAGAATATGTATAACGTTTTCACCTGGGATTCTTTCTTGAATGTTCTTTTTTTATGAATAAAATCTACTAAACTATATTACCTTTTTTTATCTAATCGCTAAATATGTAACAAAGCCCATAAATACGATTGAAGCACTTTCACTTTCAGAAAAGAGTAAAAAGTATTTAAGCACTACTAAATAAGTATTATTTTTAATTTTAGTTATAGTTGAGAGAACTTTTTTATTTCTTGTTTTAATTTCAATGGGATTTTAATAATTTTTCACATTTTTCACACACCTGCAGTACCAGGTTCCTCCGGCGAGAGTAAAGTGACGGGCGAGAGTCTGGTGGTGACTGCTGGGTTAGTTGAAGAGAAGTAACCCGATTGCTTAGGCGGCTGATCAATTTAAGACTTAAGAGGGGATTGCCCCGATAAGAGTGTTATGGAATTCTGTCCTCTAGTTATGACATAAAAGCATAACTTGCACTGACGAAAAAAATTATTTTAATGATATCATTCAACTCTTTAATATCCTGAAAAAACTATTAACTTTCAGTTTTATAAAGCTCCTGATGGAAGAAATTTCTCGAAGAGAGTACATTTCTACAACGTGATTGTCACAATTTTAAACAAAAGTAATTGTACCGTTCCAATTAAGCACTTTCTTCCGTTTGATACAAAGTAACATCCCCTTATTTTATTGTTATTGAAACAACTTTTTATAGTAGTTTTTAAAGCGTTCAAAATCGTGAATTTAGTATTTTTAAACGATTTTTACGCTTCCGCAACAATTTTTTTATAATTGCAAAATAATGGCAAATAAAACTCAAATTTCAAGTTTGACATGTGCAAATTTTCGAAAAAATGTGCAATTAACTAAATTTAAACAAATGTTTCGAGTATATTTTTAAAACATTCAAGTTGAAATTTCCCATTTTTCTCACAAGCAACAGATTTGACAAAATGCTAAGAAAAAGGTTTGTTCGTTTTAAAGACTTCTAAAAAAATACTCCGCACTCTTTTATTCTCGTCTTCACAAAAATGTGTTGGCTTGCATAAAACTGACAGAATGTCTTCTTTACATAAGCACTTTAAATTTAAAGAAATATTGGATAAAGCTAAACACCGGTTATGATCTTGGGTTTTCAGTTCATTTCGCAAAAAGAATTAATATTCATGATGGAAAAATGGCCAAACTTTGAATTTATTTATAAGTATTGTTTAAATAATTAACACTTTTAAATTAGAAAAGTATGAAAAGAAGGAATAATTAGCAGGACATTTCTTGTTGATACGACAAAACAATATTTACCATGGAAAAATGGTCAATCAGTGAATTTGTTTATAAATATTATTGTAATAATAAACAGTTCTTGTTAATTGGATAAATATGGCAAGAAGGAGTCATTGGTAAGATATTTCTATTTTATTCCACGAAAAAATAAGCCTATTAATGCAAAAGTGGCCAAAATGTACATTTGTTTGTAAAAATTGTTTAAATAATTACTATTATTTATCAGTTTGAACAAAATTACAGCTTGGAGTGACTGATAATATATTTTTAGTTGGCAAGACATTTTTGGTTGATTCTGCGGAAAAATTGAGCCTATTCATTGTGACATACGAAAACCGTGTATTTGTTTATAAAAATGGTCTAAATAATTGTGAAACAGCAGCTATTTTTAACTAATCACAATTAAGCATTAATTTCTCTAATATTTTATATAAAAACTATGAATTTGAAACAGCTTATAATTGCGAATCACGAGAAAATGTATTTTTTTAATTAATTTGTTTAGAATATTATAAACTATTTTTTTACTCTAACCTACTGGTAATCAATGCTAGATAGTTATTACATTGGCTTAAGCTCTTATTCAGTCAATCTCAAGATCTTAAAAAAAGTACATCTAAAAAGTTAGAAAAAAATATTGTTTATTTTGTTTTTAGATAAAAAAATTTTGTTTGGTTCAAGTGCTTTTTCTGCTTCGACTCTTTATGCCTGAAAGCCATATTGTCATATGGTCATTAAAAAAAACATACAAATCCTTTGAAAATTGGCTTTTAGACAGACTTTTGTTCACAAAAAGTGCTTTTGGCTACACTGCGCGACATCTCGATTTTCCGATACGGATACTGTGAACTGTAACCGGTCATGATACAATACTGAATCAAGACATTTGTGTCTCAATAACCGATACCAAAATACGAGGAAAACTCGAGATTTTCCGACACGATTCTGATATATCTTCTTTTGTTTTTATTTATGTTTCTAGTAAAAATATAATCACTGATTATTAACTTATCAATCAACAATATAAGGTCTGACTCTTGAAATGCGGATATTCATTTCCGCTGTTCTTAGCAATTAATATGTGCATTTTTATTGTAGAAGAAAATTAATAAATCAGATTATACAATTCATATGAAATGAAATTTCTACACGGAAATATAGTGTAGATATATATTGTTGCGATCCTTCGATTCACTTTCTTTCCGAGACTTCCATTTTGCTTTCTCCAAGGATCGAATCCTCCATCGCTTCGTTGATCAAGAGAATCGTTTTTATAAGATTTTTTTATCTCCGTCCTTATAGAGAAATCATGAACCTATTTTTTGTTCGAGACGTTCCTGAAATGTTGCAGTATTTTTGTTTCGCAAAAGTAATTGTAAGAATAGAAAACCAAACAAAGAAGCTTGGAATTTAAAGTCGAAAAGAAGTCAAATAAAAATTAAAACTAAAAGAGAGAAAAATATAAATATCAGAAATAGGATAAATGGATAAAAAAAATATCAATAAGCTCTTGAAGTCTGAGTTTTAAAACTGTTTATCTGAATACGAAATTAATGTTTTATTCTTGAGTTATATAATTACCTAATATCAGATATTATACATACATAAAGACTATTAATATAATTTTTTCTGGTTTTCAGAACTCTAATTCGTTCTTTTATTTTTATGACTGATTGTGTCTCTTAATTTTGAGGTTGTAAAGAAAAAATGCAAAAAGATCATGCATAATTCAAAGCACACCAATCGATGAGAGACCATTTCCCTTTCAAATGATAATGAGCTATTAATGTAAATCGTAATGGTTTAGAAAAAATTACTTTTATGACTTCTCGGATTGCTCATTTTTTCATTGGCCATTTTATTTCTCCATATTATATTTCCATCTTAAGTGTAAGGTTAAAACTGAACTTTATTTTATACTGAGAAAATAATTTGGGCAATTTTTATTTCCAGGGGCTAAGTAAATATGGCTAGAATAAGTTAGCCATTTAAAATTAGAAGCAACTTATCTTTTAAGTGTCCAAACTGAAAGAAAAATTAATGTTGTCTATTCTAAGTCGAATAATAAAAAATAAATATCATGAGTAAAACATAAAACTCTTTTTTATGTCAAGGTAACAAATCCTAATTATTTACAAATAATATTTGCAATTGAGTTGCACACTCGGCTGCATTTTCCTTACCTATCTTTTGTTTATGAGAATAAGAATGAATTATTTGACTAGAATGTCTAGGCCATTCACATAGGCTTCGCACTTTATAAGTTTGTTCTCTGTTGTTAAAATGTTCCTTTCTTTTGACAACAATTGTGTACGTACTTTGTTAAAATCAAAAAGGATTTAAATGCACCATAGGAGTTTAGGAAACCGATTCTGTTCCACAGATTTCACTTTCTCCAATTTGTTCTTCTTATTGTACCCTTGTTTAACAATCTGAAAATTATTCTCTGGAGATAAAATAATATTTTTTATTTTCCTTGTTTGAAATTAAAACAAAAGTTTCTATTTGCAAAGTGTTCCTGAAAAGCATATTAGAAATATACAAATATTTTATTATTTAGTATAAAATCTTGCATTGCTTGTTAAATGTTGAAATACCAAAAACTTTTGATCTCTTTCACAATAGGTCGTATATTTTAGACGAAGAACCCAAAGGGGATAACTAAGAATTCTAATAATTTCCCATATATTGAAAAATAAAATAAGTTTCAAGATGTCGTGAGAGAGGTTTGATCTTAAAATTCATAATATATTTCCCTGATGAGATGTATAATGGATTTTGCAACGGTGTCAAAAAAATTATTTAGGTGTGTATTCAGATAGTATTTTTAATTTAATTGAGTTGTCTCTTGAGATTTTCAAATGGATGTCTTGTTATTTTTATAAAAATGAAATGTCGATAATTATCATCGCAATGTGTGTTTCGAAATATCTAAATTTGTTTTCAAAAAAGAAGTGAATGATGAGAGGAAGTTGTAATTTCAATATTATTGTCTACTTTCTCTTAGGAAAATTTTTCTTTAACAATGAAGAATTTTTCTGGAAAAAGTGTTAGCAAGTGTGCTTCCAAAAAAGGAAGTGGATGAGACAAAGATGCTATGAAGTATGTATAACGAAGCCTTGTAACTCGTGCCACAACTTTCACCGTCGAAAGAAATTCTCACTTCACTCAATCGATTACACAACACAAGTGAGAATTAGCGTTTCGGATGAATAGGTTACATTATTTTTGGCTCGCTTTACTAAACTCAGTTTTCATGACTGATTTTCTTTAGGTTTACTTAATTTTATTAAATATCTTTCAAATTTAAATCAAACAGAGAAACAAAACTTCATGGATTGAAAAAAGTGAGTTTATTTCTTTAAATAATTTGATTCGATGGTAAAGTGCGTTCTTGCGAAAAAAATGTGTGACAGGAACATGTCAGACAATGTCAGACATTTCCCTGTCTTCATTATTTGTTATACAATTAAAAAATGTTCTCCCGCTTCCCCTATATGTTGATCTTGTATTTATGTTCCTACACTTTTAAACCAGAGTACAGATTTAAAAAATTTGTTATTTTAATATAAATTGCATAAGGGTAATTTGGGAAGTTTTCTTGAAACAATAATTTGAAAGAAACTTTTTTTTTGCAAATATCCAAATTAATAATTTAACTTTTTCACTTTCGTTACTACAAAAAAAATATTTTTAAATTTGAAAGAAGTTCTCGTACTAATGTATTTATGAAAAAGTTGTTATTAAATTACACGACATTAAAATCTTTAGAAACTCAAAAATTGAAAAAGGAAAAATCTAATAGCATTCAAATTTGGTAGGAATCAATACTTGAAAGTACTTTCATACAATTGTAACTTTCAAGACAAATCGTTAAAATTTGAATTCGTCATTTATAAAGCGTAAATTCGGACAAGAAGGAATTGACGAAATTCCAATTAAAATAGGCCCTGAAACTAAAGGAAATAATTTTTTTTTTTAATAATTTGGTATTGTTTTAAATTACATACGTAAATATCTTCTCTAATCTACAAACTAAAGAGGTAATATTTTTCAATGTCGGGGTTCTCTTATATAATAAATGCTGAATATTCCCAACACTAAAATATTTGATCCTTAAATTTCGAATTTGCTTAAAAATGCTGACCGTGCGATTACTATCATAGCAATATATGAACTATATAGTGCACTGTTAGTTTGTCGGTTTATCGGAACTGCTGAACTTTCTCCACTGACCTTAAAAACCGGTACAAGACTTGCCATGAAGAAAGTGCATCGCCCTGCATTTTTCGACGAAAAAGAGTTTTTAGATCGGCTATCACTAAGTAATTAGGCAAGCACCTGCAGTTTCTTGCTTTTATTCCCTTCTACTGACTTTGTCATTTTTACATTCTCATTCACGAGAGTGTAATTTAATCATCCAAATTTTAGATCTCTTGTTTTTAAGGCATATTTACGTTTCGGCACTCACAGTCTGTCTGTCTGTATGTATGGTTACCTGAATGTTATAGCCACGCTAACTTTTGAAGGATTTGTCCAAATGATACACTTTTTTGGGGTTTCGATATGAAAATCAAGTTCGTTAACCAGTTATTTCCGAGAAGCATGAAAAAATTCATGCAAAAAAGTTCATGAAAAAAGGACTTGCAATTTATCCTAATATCATACCTACGTCAAAATGTAAAATTTTGCCCCCTGGCATACGTGTAAGCCCCTGGTTTCGAAAAATCGAATAACCTCAATAGTTGACCAATAGGAATGCTTCCTGTATTGATACTTTATAATACTAGTAATGCTTTTATAATGTAATAATACAGGAAGCATTCCTATTGGTCAATTATTGAGGTTACTTACACGTATGCTAGGGAAAAATGATTTCAGTTTCAATTTATGACTGTAGTTCCTTAGGGGTTTAAATCACAGTTTTCGATTTAAATTACAATATTTAGGATATTTGACAAAAATGTAGTTCAAATTCACGCATTAAACGTACGAAAACGACCGCGAAGCGCGAGAGCGTGTACCTGCGCGCCGTAGGCGGGTTAAAACTTGGCGCGCAGCGAGTGAACAGAATGTGCCCGCGCAGCGGGCATATTTTTTGTTTTACGTTTAATTGAAATTAAATATGTTCAAATATTGAGTCAAATTTGGGTAATCCAATTTCGTCAAGTCAGTTTGTAGTTATAACAATATTTATTCATTCTCATCACATGCGGGAATGAAATATCTCTTTGTGTGTCACCCATGTTGTAACCATTATACTTTCGAAGGAATTATATTAAAGCAAATCGTTGCCTGCTGACAAGTTTTCGCGTCCCAAAAAAAAAGAAATTTTCGAAAATGTAGAAGGAATAATCAAGGCTTATGATACATTTTCATACATACTATAATAATATGTACGTCGTTTTTTGTTTTATCAATATCAATACCAATACATGATTGGAGAAACAACACTGTCCCTCATTTTTATTATTAATTTTTTACATTCTCATCAGAGAAGGTATTAGATTTGTGTAAAATTTGACCCCCCCCCCTTTTTTTTGGAAAATTTTCACGTTTTGAGACCTTCTGAATCAAAAAAACAGGTTTTGGCGAAGATGTCTGCATGTGCGTATGCATGTATGCGGGTCTGTAGATAGATTTTTAGTCTTTTAGCATGATAACTTTTGAAAGAATTAACAGATTGGATTGGGCTTTGGTATACTCTTCAAGTGCCCTAAAATGAAGGTCAAGTTCGTTAGCCAACCATTTTGGATAAAAATTCAAAAAGTGAGCGCTTTTTAAAAAAATTTTAATTCGATGTATGGATGTTCGTTGATCTTAAAAACACAAACAATTTATCTCAATGACTTTTTTTAATAAAACAAAAGTTACTGGAGTTATAGCTTTTACAAAATTCCAAAAAACAAACGAAAATGAACATTTTAAGCCAAACAACGCAAGATATGAAAAAAAGTCAAGAAAAGAAAAATATTTCTTTTTGAACACCCTATAAAATTATTATAAGATTTTTTTTAATTTATTTGAAAAATCGAAAATTCCAATTTTTATCACACAAAACAACAACGAAAATTCAAAAATATTATTTTGCGGTCAAACTGTACAAGATACGAAAAAAGATGAATGGACAAAAATGTTTCACTCATAAAAGATCTACAAATTTGTTATGAATCACTTTTTGATGAGACGCGTAGTTTTTGTTTTATTTGTAAAAAACTGATTTAAGAATAAAATCAATTAAATTTTTGGACAAATGACAAAAACCACGAAATAAATCAATAGACAAAAGTTTTTCACTCAGACAGAGCTACAAATTTTTTATCAATAATTTTTTGATAAGATGCGTCATTTTTGTTTTAGTCGTGAAAAATAATATTCACGATAACAAAATTTTTTGGAAAAACGACGCAAGGTACGCAAAATATGAATGGACAAAATCTGATCATATAATGTATAAAATTTCGCAGTTTGGACAAAATCGAGTGCGAAGCACGAGGCACGTGATGAGAATCCATTCGTTAAAGCCAAAGGAGCTTTAACAAAAGAGAATTCACAATCATCAAATTACAGTTGTCGATGTTTTCACCTTTAATTTTGAGAGGCCTCTGCACAAATGTGGGGGGGGGGGCTACAACAACCGAGCGCGTAGCGCGAGGTAAACATAGTATCGAGCGCGAAGCGCGAGAACATACAGTCGCGCGCCTTAGGCCTCAGGAATAAATTAACTGTAGAAAATAACATTTAAAGCCCTTAAGTGTCAAATAAAACCTTACTACCTTGATTTTTATTATACCTTTTATATTTTCTCAATAACAATTTGAATGTCCACCTTGAAATTTTCTCATAACAGTATTATATTCTGTAATATTCTTTAATTTACAATCTGTGAAATCCTTCAAATCTTATGGCATCTTTCGTAACCGTTGAGTTCCTGTTGAAATCTACTCATCTACTCGTACTAATATATATTGTCGTGTTCTTTAGAAATTGTCCAGTTTTTAAAAAATCTTCGGAAGTTTGGTCAAATAGTTTAAAAAATGTTGAAATCTATTACTCTGTTTAAAACTTTAAAATCATAAAAACGAAGATTTTCACAATTTTTGAAATTACTACTATCCCCGTGACTAGTATTCCGGAATTTTCCGTAACGGAATGATGGAAATCAAATAAAGAATATTTAGGTTATTTTAGTTTTCGTTTAACTTTTCGAAAAATCTAGAAAAATGCATAACTAAATCCATGGGTTATTATAGTAAATATCACTATTTAATAAAACAACTGGCAGAAAAAGAAACGGCAAACAAGTGAAGAATAATTTTCTCTTTATAATCGACTACAGAAAGATAAAAAATATATAGTTGGAGATATTTATCTACTAGTAATTGAAAAAAACTGTGAACTATTAAGTTTTTCATGGTTATTTTTCTTCTAGATGACACATCTTTTTATAAGGTTTAATTTTTAAGGTATGTTCTATATTGTTTTAATTTTCTTTCTTTTCATTTTATTTGGTAAGTCAGGTACCTCGGGTAGTAACTAAATAAATAATACAATAAATAGAGCAATTAGTAATTAGTGTGCACTAATTATCCTTTCTTTAGAGAAAAAATCGATTCATTTTCCAAAAAAGTGACAGGATACATTTTTTCAATAGATTTTACAGAAAAACTTACATGATTTGAGCACATTTTAAATTCGATATAAGTGAAGCATTTTTCTTATTCACATACAATTCTTAAAAATTAGCAGATTATTTTTCTCATTAACAAAATGTGACTCGCCAAAAAAAGTCATCGAAGCAGGACTAGCTACTCAGCACGACCATTGGAGTGGGGGGGGGGGGGTCACACCGCCACCGCCCCGGGTGCCAACCCATATGCTACGCCGTCACTGTCTACAGTGTCTACACGTTCTGAAAAAGCCGGCTACTCTTACCAAAATTTCGGGAGAAATAGCCCTTGTTCCTGCTCTTCCTATACATACCGAAAAAATTTGGTTATTTATCCCGAACTTGCGGTACACGTAGCCACGGCTATTTATAAAAAACATAAAAAATACATTTTCAAGGTATTCCGGATGAACTATTCGTTAACTATTACCTATTTTTTATTCGAATTTTCTATAAGCAGGGCTTAATTAATTATTATTATTATTAATTGTCATACAGACTTTTAGTCATTTTTTTCTTTATTCACTTTTTAGTAACTTTTCTTTTAATAAATTAAAACAATGGATACAAGGGTCAACCACTATTGAATTTAGGTCTATAACTATTTCTGAATTTTATTCAATTATTTTAATTTGAAATCCTTGAAATCCACTGAATGCAATGCATTTATTTTGCATTTGCAATGTTATTTAATTCACTTTAATGACTTTTAAATTCACTTTGAATTCCTCTGGATTTTATTAGATTCTTATTCACTAATTCTATTCACTCCCATTCATCTGAATTCAATGAATTTTTTTGTATTAAAAATTGTCTGTGCATTTGCTTGAATTAGGTTTCATTCATATTGAATTCGTATTAATTTCATCAAATTCTCTTAAATTTCCCTGAATTCTTTTAAATTTACTCAAATTTTACTGAAATCAATGGAATCTTTTGGATTTTTTTTAATTGTTTTAGATTCTTATAATTCTAAGCATTTTTTTATACATTTCATCGAATTCTTTCGTATTCTCTTTAATTAAAAAGAACATCAATCACATTATTAATTATTAGTAATTTTTAGTAACTTTTTCAGTTTAAATTGGTCACTTTTGCACATTTTTTCAATAGGGTTGTTTCACAATTTTAGATAAAATCATTTTTTAATACATAATTTTAATCTAAACTCAATGTGCGTTCTAAATTTTTTGTCTGTTGAGTTGTTCAACAGAAAAAAATTATTAAAAATTGAAGGCGGGAAAACACTTATTCACGTTGGTGTCACGTGGGTGTCACGTGACTCAGAGGTCCTCATAATTATCAATGTGACGATGTGGCTTTAATGGAAACCATGGAAACTAATGAAACTTATGATAAAGAGGTTATGTTTCATTTTCAATCCTCGTATTTCTGCACGTTCTGCACTTACGAAATCAAAATCACCATAAATATCTCTATTTTCGGTAACCATTTGACGTCAGATGGGCCCTCCAATCGAAATCGTGATAGAAAATTCATATTTCAACATTAAATAAAAAATAGTAAACAATACGTAACAAATATGTTATGGGCGTTTTTAAAATCAGAATTTTATAAACTATAAGATCCATTCATTGGAAAAGTGATATCTGACTTTGGAAATTACCCTATTTGAATTAGGATTTCTATATGTGGGCGTCCGCATGAAAATCCAGTGGGCATAACAACATTAACGTCCTGTGAACGTTTTAAAGACGTTCCTAATAGGATGTTTGTGTCAGTCCAATTGATGTCCTATTAGGAACGTCTTTAAAACGTTCTCAGGACGTTAATGTTTTTGGCCCACTGGGAAGGGGCCTTATGGTGGGTATGGAGTTTCGCATATGGGAATATAGCCGGATAAATTCCCGGCATTTTAAGTGAGACACCGGGGCATTTTTAAAGTTGGAACTTCGAAAAACCGTTTTTCGATAAAAACGCATTTAAACTTAGCGAGTGCCATAAGCACACATGTTATATTTTTTCTGCGAACATGAAATATAACTACTTCCAGTTACTATATGGATATGAACATAGTCCGAATTAATTCACCACAGATCCCAGTATCGTCCCCCACTCAAATCCAAAAATCTTGACCTAAACTTAGAAAAACGCGAATATCTCCTAAACTAGAAGCGGCCATAAGGTTCCTTTTCATGCGGACGCACACGTGTAAGGTTTAATTTACCACGTGTTTTGAACTTATTTGTGACAGAAATGTATTATTTCAATTTATTTTTATATAGAAATTTTATTTTTAAAGTTCAAGGGTAAGAAACATGTAACATTTATTTGCATGGTGAAACTGAGAAAAGTTTAAGATCTATAATGTAAAATTTTATTTAATAAAACCAGACGTATACAACAATATGTCAATTTATATTTGAAATTACCAAAAGTACCTTCATTGTTAAATAATAGTCAAAAATTGTTGTTTTTTCACAATAAATGCAAAATAACCATCTTTCTACATTTTAATTGCATTTTTTAAATTAAAATAATTCTTGTTGAAAACCAAAACTTACCACGATCGTATAATTTTTGTTTGTTCTCTCACAAATTTGAGATTTTTTACATCTTAATCCTGTAATATGGCAAATTAATTTTAAAACTCGACAGTTAACCCTTAATTTAAAGCATATATTTTTACTTACATACGAATTAGTTGAAACTTCATGCACGGAAGGTTTCGGGGTCACCGATTACGAATTTGGAATAAAATTTTTGAAATTCAAAATGGCGGATCCAATATGGCGTTAAAACATTGTAAGAATAAGTTGCGTGGCTTCAAAATGAGTTCTCGGATTTTTTGTGAGTCTCGCTTATTACGAATCTGAAGTGAAAATTTCAAAACTCAAAATGGCGAATCCAATATGATGGCCAAAAAATTTTCAAATTGGTCCCCCTACTACAAAAAGTCAGGAATCGTCACAAATGGTCAAAAGTTCTGACGATTTCTGAACATCCTGACCATTTCTGACATGCTGATATGCTAATTCACATCCTATCAGGTAGCTCATCGACTATGACCGCATGTAGGCCAACCGAAAAGGATTAAAATTTGTTTAATGTTTTTGAAATTCAGAATCTACAGGCTTCGACGATTTCAGATATCTAACAAATTTTCCTAAAAAATTTAAAATTATGATAAATATAATTTACCTTGTATAAAGAGAAATAGATACGTCAAGACGGACATTTTCAGATTCAACATCAGAGTTTATTTAGTATGTAAATATTAATAACATGAATTGTCATGAAATCTGACTTCCTGACGATTTCTGTCGCGAAATATAACAAAAGTGATTAGAAATGGTTAGAAGCCCTGGCTTTCTTTCTGACGATTCCTGACTTTTTTTAGTGGCCGTGGCTCTAAAATGAGTATTCAGGCTTTTTTTGGTAGCTGACTATGATTTTGGAGTCTAATTTTCAAATATCAAAATCGCGGATCTAATGTGGCGGGAACAAATGTTAAAGTAAGTCCTAGCTATAGCTACAAAATGGGTCCTCAGTGTTTTTTTGGGCCGCAATTTAAAATTTTTACTTCAGATTAGTCATCACCAACCCAAAAAACCCCTAAGGACTCATTTTTAAGTCACGGGACCAATTTTTAAAATTTGTGTTTGCCATATTGGATCCGTCATTTTAAATTTTGGAAGTCCGACTTCAGATTCGTAATCAGCGAACCAAAAAAAAACCCTGAGGACCCATTTTGAAGCCACGGGACCAATTTTTTGACCCCCATACTCAATACGCCATTTTGTATTTTGACTTCAGATTCGTAATCAGCGATCCAAAATTTTCCCGAAAACCCAATTTGAAGCCACGGGACTTATTTAAAAAAAATTTGTCTGCGATATTGGATCCGTCATTTTGAATTTAAAATTATTGACTTCAGAGTCGTAATCAGCGATCCAAAAAATCCCATAGACATTATGCTCAGCTAATTTACTATTGTTGAATAGTCGCTGTATTTTTTTATTTATTTTTTATTTATAAACTCCATTCCGTTACAAAACAAAATTTTTTTAAGGTTTCTTAATGTCAAATGAAGTTCTACAATATTTTTAACTTGCTTGTTGTTCTTGAAATTTGTTCAAAACTATGTGAAAAATATTTAAAAACGAGGTCAAAAAGATGCCATACATGTATGGCACCATGCCGCAAAGGGTTAAAAAGTTCATTTTGTACAATAAAAGTTGAAAATAGCGCAAATAGATTATTTAAAAATTTTAACAAAGAAAATTACATTTTTTTAAATATCTCAAGTTAGTACCAACCCAGTGGGCAAAAAAATTAAGGATGTCCTAGAGACGTCTTCGGGACATCCCTTAGCCGTCTTTTGCAACATGCCTTTTGGACATCCTAAGGATGCTCTTAAGACGTCTAATGTCAGTACAAAGGATGTCCCGAGGACGTCCCATGTCTTCAAGACGTCTTTAGGACATCTTTAGGACATTAGACGTCTTAGAGACGTTGTTTGGACTGACAGTGGACGTCCTAGGAACGTCCCAAGGATGTTCTTGGGATGTTCATAGTGTTGTGCCCACTGGGAAATTTCCAAACCTCACAATAACAATGTCGCCCTAGAGTTATACTACGCCATGTCCACTTTTTGAAATTTTTGAACTATTATTATTTTTAGGCTCGGTAAGGGTTAAGCCTTGATTTTTAATACATTTTCCCCTGAAATCTATTTCCTCAGCTGTTACAATTCTTAATTAAACTCGTGACGTCAATTAACAGTTAGAATTATAGCACGCCATGTCCTTATTTGCATTGCTGTAAGTGAAAAAATGCCAACAAAAAATATATGGATAACCTAAGTTTAATTTGAGAAATAACAATTTTCAAAAATATATTTAACCTTAAAAGTGACCATCGAAATATTACTCAAAAGTTAATAATTTGCGAATAACTCATTTAATTCGAGGTATGTAATAAAATAGAATCATGTAAACTATCATTCTGTTGACATTTTACTTAAGAATTAGATTATAAATAGTTCATTTATAAATATTTCGCGGACATGGCGTACTATAATTCTGAAAAATAATGAATTTTTTGAATCTCATATTACGCCATGTCCAAAACCAATTTTACACATCAGCTGAAATACATTCATAATAGTAATAAAATTGTTGCTAATATGTTCTTGATCATGCATTATTTTTTACCGATAAACTTATTTCAACATTTGACAAGATTTTTGAAGAGTATATTATGGTTAAACTTTGAACCTGATTTTCTGAGTTTGACAGTTGAGGGACATGGCGTACTATAACTTTAGGGCAATTGTTGAACAATTTTCAAAATCGTTATTTTATGAATTTTAGGACACTAAAAAATATACCCGGGACCAATGCGAAATTTACAGGGTGATTCGATGAAGGACTGATTTAAATACTTTGTAAATCTCAAATTTTACCCTTTATCTTCACAAGAAATATTCATCTCGGACAATACAAAAAACCTCCAATGGGTCGATTTTAAAGTGATAATTTTTCACCAATTGTAAAAATAAAAGTTTTGATCGATGTTTGACAATAAAGTTACTTTTTCTCATGTCAAATTTGGTTTAAAAAACTTTACATTAATAAATCTTGAATTTTTGTCAGTTGTATCACACACATAAATGTGTATTGGAACTGAATTCTTATTCATGTCTGTGAATTTGGCAACATTCCTCTCTTCAAGCTTTTTAAATTACCCAACCGGCATTGTAGAAAAGCGACAATAATACTTTCGAGATTTTCGTGACACACCTATTTCTTTCGAAAAAGATAAGACTTCCCCGGGGGGGGGGGGGGAGGTCCCAAAACATTTTTTTCGATTTGTTACATGACGGAGGGAAGGACTAAAAAATTGAGCTAGAACATTGATTAGAGAAAATAAGTTTGCAAGGATTAACAATAAGTAAATTCCACTTACTTTTGTTTTTGTTTTTTAATCAATACAGTTTAACAGTTACTTATATTAGAACATATACAATATAAGACATATTTATATATACGAACATCGGTAAGTACAAGGGCCCAAAGGAAATATCATTAAGCTGCGTTCCAAAATACAAAAACGGAATGTACAAAATAAATTAAGTATGTATATAAATCAGCCAAACATAATTGTACCTGTTAAATTCAGTAAAAACTGCACCACGAAACCAATCACCGAGTTTCAAATTTCGCTTAAAAGTCGGTCGCCTGTATTTGTAATTAACAAAAATACATGAATATGATGCTGGATATTAATATTTACATACAGAGAAGTGTGTAAAGTGATTGTCAGTTAAAAATATTGAACAAATATCGATGAATTTAACATGAAATTTTCCTTTTAATTTAATTCAACCCTTTCAGCAAAAAATTCTTTATCTACACACATACATAACTTTGTTCGTGAACTTACGTTTCAGTCACGTGATGTAAAAATAATCTTGAATCAAAAAATATTTTGACTCCAACATTTGAACACATGAAAGCATTTCTCCCTCGATTCTACAAATAAACTTGTGTACTATTTGCTCACAAGTACACAAGTATTGGCACTTAACATTACATCCTACTTCGACACATTATCAAATATATTGCACACATACGCAAACACGTCCTTACACTCGAATATTCGTTACTGTGCTGCAAAGATTTTGATAATTGCGACGAAAACAAATAGTCATAAGAACAAAAAATAAAAAAATATAGAAGACAAATGAATTCCTTACTTAAAAATTGATTCAGAATACAATTATTTAAAGTCGATACATCCATGTTAAAAGAACGTCTCTCGGAGTGAACGTCTTAAACGACCACTCGCGGCAATCACGAATTTGTATTGTTAGTAACAATCTTTTCAACCAATTTTTATCATCTTATACATTTATAAGAGAAAAATTTATCTTTTAAACTTTTTAAAATTATTTTGAATTATTCTGAATTATATACATTCCTTGAATTCAGGGAATTCAGAAGAATTAAAGGAATTCAAAGAATAAATTTAGATAGTTCAAAGAATTCAGAGAATTGAAGGATTTCAGGGAATTCAGAGAAATC
>CAKNWU010323141.1:0-10702 GCA_932072015.1 Andricus quercustozae
GATTTTTTCAACAACATTTTTGTGGCACGATGGAGCACAAATTTAGCACAATTCAGCACAACTTTTGTTTTTTAAACAAACAAAATGTCAGTGCTGGCCCCGAGAAAGACTTTCTTGAATTCTGACTCAAATTTGGAGTTTTTCAAACAAAAATTGCAGCACAATGCAGCAAAACTTATTCTTTCCAAAAAACAAAATGGCGGTGCCAAGTTCTTGGACATGTGGAGAACGGGGTGCAAAAAACGCTTGCTATATTTTACCCGCAGGCGGTGGGTGGAAAAGGGATGAGGGCGTATTTCTGGGGTGTTGGGGGTGCGTCGTCGTCTAGAGTAAGAGCACCCAGAATAGCTTGGCTTACGTCCTAAGGCAGGGCTTTTTTATAGGATAGCAACTCAGTAGGGGAAATCTTGCTGGCATCCGGGAAGATGGAGTGGATTGTACGAAGGGGAGGACCAATTTGCTCCAACTTCCCTGTGCGTAGGAGTGAGCATGATGTTGGAGCGACAAAGGCAGCGTGAGTCCCGCACTTTTGCTTTCCTATAACTGCATAAGCGCTAACATTTTGCACATCAAAAGGGCATAAGCGTCAAAGTTTGAAAATTCCAAAAGAACATAAGTGCCAACACTTAGCAAAGCAAAAGGGCGTAAACGCCAACATTTGACAAACTAAAAGGGTATAAGTACATCAGTTTAGAATTCCAAAAGGGTACAAACGCCAACATTTAACACAGCAAATGGGTATAAGCGCCAACGTTTGAAATTGATAAGGGCATCAGCGCTAACATTTGGCAAACCCAAAAGGTATAAGTGCCAAAGTTTGGAGTCCCGTGTAGAAACTCTCGTAGTTTCGGTTGGATAGATACATACACTGTTTGGTCAGTATAATGCTACAATGGGACAACCGTTGAGGAAAATTGCTTGATCCTAGTTCAGAAATAGATCTCACCTTGTCGGGATCTTGCGATCATCATTGGGGCTTGGTCCATTGTAGTGCTACACTAACTAAATAGGCTCTATTCTTTCAGTATAACAATATACAGCGACAAGCGTGGGTGAACATTTTAAGCTACACAATTTTTTTGGAATTTATGTAGAAATTGGGGGTCGAAAACATATTTTTCTCGACGAAGGTGGGTTCCTATCTAAAATGTAAAACAGCCCGTTTCATTTTTGAAGCCCCCTGATCCCATAAGTAATTCTCAAGGTATAGACAACAAAAACACAGGAATAATGATTATAATTGCTGTTAAAATTGCTGTATCAATTTTTTATAAAATTGAAAAATATCTACCTCAGCTCGTATCCTATCCGGGAACTTCTACTTTTTGCATAAGTGTGCGACTGTGTGCGTTATCCAATTACAGCACCGAGGTTCATTTGATTTTGTTTTCGCTCTTCTGAAAATTTGGCCAATATATTAACACAATTTAACAGCAATTATAATCATTATTCCTTTCCAGCAGATAATCTCGACATGAATAATTTTGTACAAGTTTATTTTATTTTTTGGATTGGATATTAAAAGCAGACAAACAATTTTAATTTCTTTCATTGAACCGTTCAAAATTAAACAATTTTAATTATGTGTATGTATTATGTACTTATCGAAAAAAAATGTTCGAAATAGAAGAGTCCCGACGTTAGAAAGTTATTGAAAAATCCAAATTCTCGAATCTAAACAATTAAAATTACACATTTTCAAGAAATTTTCAGCTGAGCAAAACATGTTTTTGGTAATAAAATAAATTAAAATTTATTTTTAAAAATTTCAAATGGGTTATATTCATAAATTTTAAGGCGTTCTACATTTCCTAGGGGTTCATTTACAAAATACGTGATACGTTTAGGGGGGGGGGGGTCTTTCAAAGTATCATTATCTATGTTTATAATAATGGAAAAAGCACCACGCAGGGAGAGCGGAGGTTGTGTAAACTTCCTGAAATATGTATAACGTATTTTGTGAATGGCCCCTGGTAACAGCAATTGCACTGTCTGATATTTTCTAAAACTTCCCGAAATTTCCAATTCTCAAAATTTTAATACCCGACTTTTCATGTTCCAAAATTAGCCAGTTCGAAGTAGTAAATTAGTAAATTTACATTCCATTGTTCTGGAACGAGCCTGAATATTAGACTTGAAGTAGAGTCGGACGTGTAGGGATTTTCACCTTCAAAAATAATACAATTATTACTATATATATATATACAGAATACAGCACATGCATCATATATTTTGCTATACAAAGAATAATTATAAATGTCCAGATAAATCTCGCTTCAAAAAATCTTTGATTTGTTTAATAAAAAGAATCTGAAAGCTTAAAGTCTCTCGAATCCAACCATATGCTAGAGGGCAAAACATTCCAAAAAACAGCGTTTTTCGGCCTCCTTTTTCAAGCATCGACTTTAAGCTTTTCCCAGAAAGAGGTCGATGTTCGGAAAAATCTGAAAAAATCACGATGTTCTTTCAAAATTCTTTAATGTCATACATGTTTCAAAATTCTAAAATATTTAATAATTTACTTTTTACGGGGATTTATTTGCAAATACCTTATCATGAGAAAAAATGAAGATAGGAAGCCGCACAGAAGGCCAGAATCTAAAATTCCTGGACAAAACCCAGAAAGTCGATATTCTTCTCTTAAATTTCATACTCACGGGTTTTTGGGGTCGCTAATTACGAAAATGAATTTTTAAAATTTCACAAATCAATATTCACAATGGCAAATTCAAAATGGCGAACTTTTTTTTAATGAATAAGTTGGTATTTTTTGTTGAAATTAATTACGGAGGGGTTTTTGAGGTCGCTGATCACGAAAATGAACTAAAAAATCTAAATTAAAGATGGCGGAATTCAAATCGCGGACTTTTTTAGTGAAAAATTAATGTTTAACGCTAAATCAGTGATGAGGGTTTTTTGAGGTCGCTGATCATGAAAATGAGTTTAAAATCAAAACAAAAAAAGAATGGCGCACTTTATCATGAAAAAATTTTTTTGTTTTTGCTGAAGTTAGGTATGAAGAGGTCTTTGAGCAACTTCACTTGATGTCTTTTTGCAAAAAAAGGGGGGTAAGAAGTGGAAGCTCCAATCACGCGATTTGATTCCTTATACTTTTTTCGCGCATAAAATAATTGAAGGCTGCGCTGGATCTCGCCAGATCACAGCTTAACCCAAGAACAACAACTTATGGGTGTAATCCCAGCCAAGCTCTGATTACTTGAAGTTGCGCATGCGTCACTCAAAAAAAAATCTGGTTGAACCAACCAGAATTCTGGTTAAATCAACTAGAATAGAGTGTTAAATATGCCCTTACTATAAATTCTGGATGAAAGTATCAGAAGTTTCTGGTTGAGAATTTTCTGGTTAATTTTACCAGAAATTCGAGTAATTTTAACCAGAATTTCTGGTAAGCTTAACCAGAAATATTTACCGGACAGTTTTCTGGAAGTTTAGGAATACAGCGTTCTCGAGAACATAACCAGATATTCTGGTAAACTTCACCAGATGCTCTGATAAGCTTAATCTGATATTCGGGTAGCCATCGATTTTCGATACTTTTCTACCTTCATGGACTCTTCCTAGCCCCCTCTATAATTACATGGACTGCGAATTGTTAAATTAAAAATAGCTAATTTGATAATTACAAATTTTCCATTCATCAATTTTAATCCGTCGCATCTGCTAACAGTGTCATTTCTGAGTCCACAAAGGTTCGTCTTGAGACAAGTTTCGCCGACTTGAAATCGCCATGCTAAAACCATAAAAGTACGACATAATGTTATGTCTCGTCTCAGTTTTGAGACGCAACTAGACATCGATGTCTCGGAGACGAACTCAAGACATCGCCAAATCGAACTCATTTGTACACACCTCCAGGATCACCCTCCATTTCGCAGATTTATTTTCCAGCACTTATTAACTGATAGTCTTGATAAATATAATGAATTGCTCTGAATGAAAATCATATTACCAATTTGTGGCTTTAAGATTGCAGGGTCAAAATTATAAAAGTTTTCGTTTGTAAATTTTATTGTCCATTATACCCCGACCTCTATAAACTATGGACGCCACCGGCAGGGCCTGCCATTTCCAGGAATCCGGTATCTAAATTGGATCCAAAGGGTTGACATCTGCTGAGGTTTAAAATTTTACAACCAATAAAACTTGTAATTTTGTAAAAACTAATTTTTAAATAAGAAATTTGGAACCTGTCTGTCTCAACAACCGCAGGCATATAAAATTTCCATAAAAAGATTAAAACTGTCATTTTCATTTTTTGTTGGAGATAGGAAAAAATGGACAATATTTTTAGATTCGCCATCCAAAGAACATAATTATTGAAGGTAAATAAACTTATTGTTCAATAAAAAATAAATATCATGAAGATACATAATATGAACATTCTTTAAAGTTTAAAGCAAAATTAGCGATGACCCTCAGAGGCCTTCGTCTCAAGACATGAATTTTGGCTTCAAGCCGAAAATATTCTTCTTAAGACATCAAAAATAGTCTGGTTCCGTCTCACGAGCTAGACATACAGAATAACTTGAAATTGTCTTGGATTAGTCTTAATGCAAGACAAAATCAAGACCAAATATTTTTACCCGGGTTACCAATAAAATTTCTAACGCCACGGGGTTTCGAATCTACATCTACACCTGAATCTATTTCCTAGCAGTCGGTAGGCTTAACCATTACTCTATACCTACAGAATTGAAGAAAGTCAATGAAAAAACATCCTCATAAGCCACAGCACAAAAAAGTTAAAACAACCATTTTTTACTCTTTTTTCTCATTATTTTTTTTTATTATTATACGACACCATATAGATGTAAAATAAATTAACTGTTAAAGGGAATATAAGTAAAAAAATTGTTGAATAAATCATCGCTGGGGGATTGTATTGACCCTCAAAAATTAAATTGTGTAGAAACTGTTTATGTAAGTTGTTGGCTTTAGGGTCAGGTGAATTGAAATGAATTAAGTTGTTTCAAACGTGATTGAACATTGACGTTAAAATCTTGCCGAAACGTTTGAAACAACTTAATTTGTTTCAATTCACCTGACCATAAAGCCAACAACTTAAATCAACAATTTCTACACAATTTAAAGAAATAATTTAAACCGCTTACAATTTGTCTTCGAGTAATATTTTATTTTTTCACGTTTTAGGCCATTTCACAACTTTTGATATTGACATAAAATTTCATGTTTAATGTGCATATAAAACTTGTTTTGATGGAACTTACCAATTTTATCGCGTACTGTGACCATTTTTTTAAACAAATTATTTTAAACTTTCGTTTAATGTTTTGCTTTTTACGTGTTTTAGACTACTTTACAAAGATTGAGAATTACACCAAATGTAATTTTTTCTGAACATTCACAATTTATCATGAAGATGGAACTTATAATTTTGTTTCTTAAAAAAGAACAGAAAAAAAATTGTTTTCGGGATATTTGTATTTATAGTTTTTCGAAACTTTAGAGCACATGAACCATATTTTTCCATTTTTTTAATACTTATACTGTCGGCATAGTACTGCCCCGATCGTGGAGCCAACACTGAAAAAGAAGAACTTATTTGAATCTAAGGAAATTTGATTGATTCAAAGAAATGGGAAAGTAGAATGTGCCTAAAGAAATATTTCTTCAGAAATGCTTAAGGTGTAGAAATATTTACTTGACACTGTGAAATATTCGTTGAGCGAAAGAGATTTGTTATGTTGAATGTAATAAATGAGTATTTGATATGACAGGTGAGTTTCTCAATGTAAAGAAGTATGGTGTAAGTTCAAGAAGATAATTATTACACACAAAGAACTATCTCGGACTGAGTAAAGGTTTTTTTTAAACCAAATATATGCTTCTTTGATTTAAATAGGCGTATGTTTTGGTAAAATAAACATTTCCTTGTAACAAACTTTTTTTAACGGACATAAACGTTTCTTTTATTTCTGAGATGCGGCGAATAGTTAAGGGCATGTGATACATAAATAATGATCGATTTTAGCAGTGTTAGGTTCCCCCGGCTTTTTTCCTACAATAATACAGATTTTGCCTTAAAAATTTGGGGAATTATAGCGAACTTGCTAACGGACGTCCCCGAACTCTTCTGTTATGGAATAATTAAAAAAATTTCAATTTGCTAAATTTGATTAATATGTGTGTATCTTGAGGTTATGTGTGTTACTATTCTCCCCGCAGCTCTACTTCCAAACTACACAATATTTTTGATCAAAAACTTAGGACAAGTAATAAAACATAGTAACTAATGTCCCGGAACTAAGCTTGTTTGTAGGCAATCCAAAAAATATATTTCATAAATAATTTAATTTATGCTCATTAGGACGCCCTCTTTGCCACTCGGTATAACAGATACCGGCATTATCGGAATGACAGAGACTTGACAACCGGTCCTAACCTCCAAATAGTGCATATACAAAAAAATTTTATTTTTGCAGAATATAATTTTTTGCTATCATCCCTTTAAAAAAAGTTCGGGGACGTCCGTTATTCTATTTTATAGCATCTCCGAATTAATTGTTTGAAAATTTTAAGTTTTGTGGACGAAAACCCGGGGGAACTGAACCCGATTAAGTATCACATGCCCTCAAAGTACAAAATTGAGCAGGTCCATTTATTGAAAAAATTATTTACTGCAATTAAAATGATTATAATTTATAATAATATATTTATTTTTATTTTCGTGAAGTAGGAAAAAGAATTTCAAACAAGACCAACTGACCAATGCTTAGGATGACCGATAAACACCAATCACCATATTTTTTCAGATTATATATCTATCATGAATATTTATGGCTAACTTAAAGACTGGAGAATTCATTTCTATTGTGAGACCATAAACTCTGCGCACTTGGCGGCATATGTTCTGAACTACTCAGTACAAATAAAGAATTTTACCAACATATTTTTTCGAACGAATGGTGTATGAAGTTATTTCAAAAATATATTTCTTTCTTGAAGGCAATGTTTTTTGGACATAAATAGCTTCACTCTATTTATCAAAAGAAACATATCTCCCCGTGTAGAAATGGTTACAGGGATCCGGCCGGGAGCCGTCCGGATACATAGTCCCAGTTTAAATCGGGCGCCGGCCGGGGATACTGGCCGGGATCCGGCTAAAAACGACACGGTAAACTGGTCGGATTCCGGCTTTCATACCGGCCGGAATCCGGTCTGGTAATCCGGCCACAGAGCCGTTAAAAAATGCTGCTTTAGGCGAGAAGTTGGTAACGTGGTTTGTCTTTTAAGGCTCATCGTAAAGAATACGGAGAACTTTACATGTAAAATCAAGTTAACAAATTCTCGCAAAGAAATTAGAGTAGAGTTTCAATCACTGATGCTAGAATCTCCTATCAATTGTTTTATTTTGGAAACAACATGGTGATTTGAGCTTAGAAAGGAAAAAGTAATGTTCATTCTCGTTCGAGGTGCGAAATTGAAACTTTCAAGTGTCTACGCCGGCGCGTGGCACAGAAGGCGTCAGACATGGCGCTAAATTTGAAACTGTGCAGACTAAAAATTGTTTTAAAATAGAGAAAATTGTAAAAAATATAACAATTCTGCTTTTTCACATTGAATGTAGGTTTTTTGAATAATTTAAAAAAGCTAATTTCTGTTTTACTGATCTAATAAATCTTTAAATCATACTTTCCAAATAATAATTCATCTAGCATCCGTAAGTTCGTCTTTGATAATGTCACGGCTCTTAAAAAATGTGTAATTTCTACAGAAAGAGTATCCTGACCAGTGCCCGGTCGACTCCCGACCATGAAATCTAACCAGGGTTGCACCGGCCAGTAAACAGCCGGCTCCCGACTAGGTGATTCGAGATAAATGTAGTCCGGTCGATTCCCGAATGGTTCCTGACCATAAAAGGTTATTTATGGCACTTTTTTGTTTAAATTGGTATATTTTGTGATAAAACAAAGTATGTAAATGAAAAGTAAAGTGATGAAATTAAATACACCCAATTAAAAACAAGAATGGTGTCTGATACAATTCTTGATTTTTTATCGTGTTTAGTTTTATTTCTTACCTTCTTTTTTCATTGATAGACTTGATTCTAACACGAAATATAAAAATCTGGCAGATCTTTTTTTTTTATTTGTCGTACACATAACTATTTTTGGGCGTCTGCATGAAAAAGGCCTTTGTGGACGGTTCTAGTTTAGGAGATATTCACGTTTTTCTATGTCAGGGTCAAAGTTATTTTCTTCAGGTTCGAAAAGCCACCGTCCGTGAGAATATTTCATGTTTGACGAAAAAGTATAACATGTATGCTTATATCATTCGACAACTTTAGATGCGTTTTTCTTGAAAATCAGTTTTTCGAAGTTCCAACTTCAAAAATACCCCGGTGACTTGCTGTTCAACCTAAAGGGTCCACCTTGGATTGAAATTGTCGGGAATTTATCCAGCAAATGGCCCTGTACGTAACTCTATACCGCCCATAAGGGCCCTTTTCATGAAGACGCCCACATTTACTTTTCAATAAAAAAGTCCTCTTGATAATTTTCTCTGAAAATGTAAAATCATCTCATTTTTGCGAAAATCGTGATCGAAGCCATTTTGAATTTTCGAATAATTTTGAATTTTACACATAGCCACTTTCTTAAGTCTGTAAGAAGCTACCAATCCCTAGATGGGCGTTAAAATTATTTTCATTAATTTTTAGTTTTCCCTCAATGTTCGCCAAATAAAATTCATGAGAAAATTTAAGGCTCCTGCAATACCTCTAAATATTATCCGATTGGACTAAAAATTGCAGGGCATATTTACTTCTTATGTAATCTCACGAAACTAGGGGATGGAAGCCCAATATTTCAAATGTTTAAAAATAGGGACAACCCTATTTGAGACCCTTCATTTCTGAAATTTCAAATTTATGAAAATAAATATTTACTATTTTCATTCAGAAATTTAAAATCTCTAAAATTGTCTGGCAATTTTTAATTTCGGTAATTAATACTTTAATAGTATGCAATTTTCCAGTGCCGAGAATGTTGCATTATCGGAAATTTTCTAATGCAATTTGAATTTTTCGTTTGAAAGATTTTCTTCTGAAAATAATCTTCGAATGTGAAGCCTTGAGAGTAAAAATCGCTCCAACAGAAATAGGAATCTTAAAATCTTAAAAACACAAAGTTCCATATAGGTGAACAACTCTAATTAATAGCCTCCATCGTGCTTTCGGGGAAAAAGTCACTTCACCAATTTCTAGTCTACATTTTCTGTCTAATTTTACATGTTTGAATTTAATATTATCTCATTTATATCAGAATAACGAAATTACTGATTGGAATTGAATTTTTATATTTCGATTTAGAATTTGGCTTCGTTCCACATAAATATCCACAGTTTATTTTACGGTGCCATTTGCATGTATGTACTTTACACTAATACGCGATTTGCTGAAATGAAAGTTGATAACCAACAGTGTTGTGTGACAAGTGCGTTCAAATTTTTGAAACGAATAATTGAAAAATCATCGTGCGACGCCTCGATCGATCGAAAATCAATCTCTTCGCTTATACATTCTTTCCCTATCCTATTTATTCTTATTAAATCCTTAGTAGTATAAGAAGGCTGGAACCGGACGAGTTTATGCTTACCCGGAAACGGATATGGCTTAATGGTATAATAATAATACAAAATAGTAGAATCCATTGAAATCCCTTAGCAATTATTGAGATGCAAAAAAATCCCTTAGGAGTTTCAAAATTATTATAATTATTAGGATATTAAACATTCCTTTTTAGTTTCCGTTTCCCATTTAAGAGTTTAGTCACGCTCCTGTTGGCGAGTGGACACCCGCGTCATAGAGCGTAACGGCGAGAGTAAATCGCGTTTTAAGCGCGTCACTGTCTGATGATTCTTCGCGCCGGAAGTCGGCTGATAATGGAGCCAGTAGAAAAGAGCACCGCACTTGTCGCAATAAACTCTGCTTGGAGTGGCCCTCAGCCTCTTAAGTACCAGTCAGGACATTCACACCGGCGCTAGAATCGCAAAAGCTCTTCTCTCAAAGCTTCGCGGCGGTTCTTGTTTTTCTATCTTTACTTATTCTTGCTCTTCCTCAACTCGTGCCTCGTCCGTGCATAATAAATTCCCCATCTCGACAGAACCTAAACGGACTCGTCCCCATTCAGGACCTCCTTCGAGAATCCTTTATTCGCGTGTTACGGGCGCACGGTCACGAGCAGAAAGAGGTCTGTACTTAGACTAAAATTCAAATGAAGCAACTATGATTTATAATTGTCGTTCACAGTATTATTTCTATATAAATGCAGCCGCACCAAATTGGGCAATGGTAAATTCCGCCCTGGGTACCTGTGTACGGTTCCCCCACTAAACGGCTTACCCTCTCTGAGCTGAGCTGCTGCCGCCGAACCTGATCAACGGGAGTCCTTTATCGTAATGAGAATTATAATGCCGAATATAACATTTTGTCAGTTTAGCACTTGGTAATACATAAATATAATATTCGAAATCTGCGAATTATAGCGATTACAACGATATGTTCTTTGACTTGAAAAGTTGAACATTTAAGAATAAATGTTCAAGCTAATGTGAATTGTGAAATTTTATGCACAATTTTTCAGTATATTTTACTCAAATCCACTGTCGTAGCTTAAATGCATTAGTGCAATATTTTACTCAACTTGAGAAATTCCGGAAA
>CAKNWU010323144.1:0-15126 GCA_932072015.1 Andricus quercustozae
CCTACGTCCATTTCAATAGCTTCATGTGTTTTTTGAAAGAATCCATGAATTCCTCCCTATCAAGTCGCAACTGCAACTTGTGGCTCTTATGCTTTTCCTGATGATCTCCATTTCAACTTCGAACATCTTTTCACATACGTTTTTATCTACTTATCTGTTCTCCATAGTTGATCCTATGAGTAGCTAGATTATTGTTCGGTCCACCCCCGCAGATACCTGCATGCAGGAATAATGTCTAGATACATTAAGATACAGCAATGCCTCCCTTATCATCACCGCTACCACTACCTGCACCACTTCCACCACCACCTTTCGGAGCCCTTGATCAGGCTACCAGGCTAGTCCTCGGGTAGCAAATAGAGGGTTCCTAAACTAAGGGTTTCTCCTCAATACGGTTAGATAAATAAACAGGCAGTCGCAAACAATGATGGTCTATGAATGGTCACGAAGGAAAAACTTCCAAGCCCGACAAAAATTCAAATAATGCCAAAGAATTCAACAGATGCGACATCATTTAGAAGAATTCGAAGAATTCTGTAGAACTCTAAGAACTCAAAAGAAATAATTAAACGTAAGGAATTAACGGCGAAGAAAAATACAATTGGATCTATCATGGGAAGATAGATGGAACAAATCACGACTTCTAATTTTTTGACTCCTATTATATTCTTCAGACTCTTTTCTTCAATTATTATTAAATTTTGTGAAATCTTTTAAATTTGTCGTGTATAGAAAAAGAAAAAGAAAATTTTGTCAGGTTTATCAACAAATACTGATATTTCTATTGCATGGTAAGGAATTGCAATAGTCACTCACTTGCTCTCTTATTCACTATAAACTTATTCACATGCGTTTCCGCTAAGATATAATCAATATAATTGTACAAATTGTCATAATCTCAATAATTTAGAAGGACGAATGAGATAGCGATTAGAATTATATAAAGTAAAACATTTTCAACAATGTTAAATAGGTAGTTCTTATCGAAATTATTCAAAAGTGGATTGTTTTATTTTGAAAAATGTGGAACATAATTTGTATTCTGTTTTTCATCTTAGAGATTTTCTTTAATGCTATTGGTAAATATAATATCTATAATTTAAATTCTGGTTTTAATCGCAGTATAATTATTTCCTATTCGAATTTATTCAAATCACAATACCTTTTTCAATTGTAAACGGTCATTATGTCATGAATTCCTTGAATTCCATAAATTCCATGAATTCCTTGAATTTCATGAATTCTTCGAATTCTATGAATATTAATTTCACGTGCGAAAATGTCGTACCGCGCCCTAAGAGGTTTCACTTCAAAAACTGAGCATTTATTATCCGGGCAAGACCAATCCGGAAAATAGTTGACAAATGTAGTTTGCACCTACTATAATGCCAAAAAATAGATGTGGGATAAGACCAAAGAAATAAAGCTTATTAGAAATAAGTAAATTATCAAATAATTGTTTTATTGAGATAATGAATAAGTATGGAAATATGATCTATAATAATGTTCGAATTCAAATAATACAAAAATTGATCAACTTCACGGCTTGGTAACTTTTTATAGAGCAATGAATTTTAACCCGGTCACATACTAACCTATTAAGGCTAAAAAAATGTAATCATCTCTTTCTTGTTGCAGAGTTAAGTTCACAGTCTAAGTTTTTACCTGATGGCGACTATGTTACTGGTGTGCTTCGTGCCGGACCTTCTTCTCCTTCTTCTTCTTCGTTTTCTTCTTCTTCTTCTACAGGAAATCATAAACTTCAAATTGACCTGAATTATCCTCCAGCTGATTCTCCTCCTCCTGTCGAGTCTACTCCTCGTATCAGGTCCAGATCTCCTCGTCCCTGTCGTCCTTCGCCTGCCAGGTTTACAACTTCACGCGGAAGTCTTCCTTCACCTTTCGGTAGATAAGACATTATTTTATCAATTAATTATAAAAATTCAACTTAACTCAAGTCCTAGAAATAATTAAATGATCAAATCTTTAAGTCTCGACGTCTAATTAACTTTTTATAGATCAATAAATGATAATCCATCCACGTACTAACCTACCAACGCTTAAAAAATGTAATCCTCTCTTTCTTGTTGCAGAGTTCAGTTCCCAGTCCAAGGTTTTACCTGATGGCGACCACGTTCCTGGTGTTTCTCGTGGCAGACCTTCTTCTTCTAAAAGAAATCATAAATATGAAATTGACCTGAATCACCATCCTGTCGAGTCTCCTCAACGGATCAGATCCAGGTCTCCTCCTTCCAGGTTCATAACGTCACCCGAAATCCTTCCTTCACCTGACGGGGAAGGATGCGGACTTGAACAACTTCGATTCATTCGTCTTATTTCTCGTAAAAATAAGCACCAGATATTCGAACTTCGCAGATACACATTTCCTTCTGATAAATTACTTAAACTGGCAATAGGAAGGTCTGGGTATATTCCTATGCTAACACAAGAACAAATTGTATTATCGACATGCAATGGTGACGCGTTAGCTATATTGGAGAATTCAAATGTTCTCGCTGGAATATATAAACGTATTAATCACGCTATGAGACGCGTAAAAATAAATATGGATAGCCGCAATGTTTCCCGATTGGAACCAGAAGAAATAGGTTGGACTCCGGTAGGTCCTTTCAAACCAATCAAGCATTGTTATGATGTTGTTAATGTAAACCACACTCCTCCACACAATTAATTTAAAACAAAATGTAAAATTGAGACATTATGCTTATGATCTCAATTCGGATAACAATGCTTTGTGTTACTAGTAATTACATTAAAAAGTTAGAATATTATGGTTCTCGAGGCTGCTATGTTTTATCAATGCCTCAGCCCGTAACATTGATCCTTTATCTGAGTGGGCTGATTTTACATGTTTTTATCGCTAGGTCTTAATAGTAATTAAGGTTCGAATGATAGAATAATGGTATCTTGGCAATTCGCTGATAGATTAGTAAGAAAATCACACGTTTAGATTACCAAAGTAGATTTGGGAATATATTGATTATTACTTTGGTGATTTCAACTACTGATTAATTAGTGAAATTTTGTTTTTAATTGCTTGCCTAATGTCTAATAATATGTTTTCCAGATACGTACTCGTATTTTATCGAATATCGTATCTTCAAAGTAATTAAAGTAAGGAAAAATAGACTATATGTGTCTAAATAATTCTTGTGTTTGCATTTGAAAGCCGAAACTTGTAAAATCGTTCTGTTGGAGGAGGTAACGCAACCTATTGGCAACTTTCACAATATATCCTTCTCGTTGCTTCAATAAAGATGAATACGTTACAAAATGCCATTCTTTTATTAAACCTTTTTTGTAGCGATTCCCATTTTTCTAATCTTCCTTCAATAAATATATGCAGAACTAAATAAATTTATATACTTTAGAAAGGGCGTAAAAAGCGTAACTCGTAAAAGGCGTAAGATAAATTAAGTCTCGAAAGATGACATTTGTAAAAAATTAGACCCAGCTTTGAGACCAAAATTTAATCCATTAATGCCCAGACAGTCAGTAAGTGTGGAAAAACAAGCAGCTATCGAAATTTTTGTATGTGCAAGTTGTTGTGAATACCGTGTAGTTAAGCACCTTTTAGGTGTCCATAATGAGATTTTAATGCCTATTTCATAATCTCAATATGTTTTCAAGGTCAGAATAATGATTTTCACAAAATGAGTGGGTGTTTAGTACTTACCTCTCACGAAACTGAATTTTTGATTCAAGACTTAATTTTTGTTTTCAGTATTCACAATGTTTATATGTATTCCATAAAAACAATTATTCGTATCCTAACTGGAAGGATAAACGCAAGCACGTGTCACGAGGCAACACGACTTTACTGACGTTAACAATCAAGCTTTACCGAAGTTAACAATCCAACTGTTTGGTTAAGAATTCATATTTTTTATTAAAAATTAAAATGTATTATTGCTGAATATGAAAAACCTGCTAAAGGCAACCAATATAAAATATTAAATAATCTGAAACATTTCTGAATAATTCCACAAAATAATACAAGAAAATTTGTCAATCCTTTTGAACCATTACATTTTAAATAACTTTGAAAGACGCCAAATATTAAATATGGCAAAATGAGACAATCTTTTAAATATTTTGACATCATATTTAAAAATTGTCAACCCCTTTTAAAACTATTGAATTTCAGAAACCTGTAAAAGACGACCGACATGAGCCTTGATAATGTAGAATAAGTTTCCTTCTTTTTATGCAAATATGCTTTGAGTTTCGCGATGGCTCTACCAAGGAAGACATTCTTTTTCGCTTCGGGTTCTTCAACCTGCCCAGTAGAGAACCTTGGCTGTCCGCTTAAAATTCTATTAATGTAAGCCATGGTTGCTCGAAGGTATTCTTCAACACTTTTAGGGAAGAATTTATCCACTAAATCATTCTTGTGGATCCTACAGGTGACAATTTCTCTTCGAGCTTCTTTTCGGAGATACGATACTGCTATTTCCTGTACCCCGATTTCCTTATAAAAGGAGACAATAATCCATCGAAACAGAGAAGTCACATCAGCGTGAATTTCTTCTGGCACAGACTTCCCTCTCACGTCCATTTATTTGGAAAATGGTCTTTTTAAGACTGTTAGAAGTGTAGCACAGTAAGGAAATCTTTGCAGGGACCGGCCTTTTGGTTAACATTTTTTAATGATAACTTCGACTTCAGTGGGAATGTTTCCGTTGACTGCCACGAAAGAAGGAAGGATCCTTCGTCGTCAGCACAATTTGCAATATCGCATAATAATTTGCCAAATTATTTATAACAAGCGCCTTGAAGTGACCAATGAATAGGTAACAGATAGGTTTTGTATGTCCTGCTCTGTGGTCAGAAATTTGCCCGAAGAAGTTTTCCAGCGGATCCTGGTTCAGGTGCTATCTTTTCAAGCTCTTGAACCCCAAACGCTTTCAACCTCTTCCATAGAAGCTGTATACCCTCAATTGTTTTTCCTCAATTTTTCTGGCTCGGAGGTCATCGCTGTTTGGACCGTGCGCAACTTTTCAATTGTACGCATCGTCCAATTTATCGAGAAAGCCAAAAACTTTCACTTTCTTCGTTTGAACGTCTCCAATTGAATGCCAAATCTTTATCAAGTAGATTGTTTCTGCTTCCAGTTTTTCATTAATTCAAATTTGAATACCACATTACTAATTATGTCTCGAAATCAGTTTTATAATTTTTCGAAAAATATATACATTTACTGAATTTACTTTGTAGGTTCATTTAACGATTTATTGTAACTATGTAAATCAACTCATACATTGCATTTGCTTCATCAAAATATTAACCGGCTGGATTTTGTAAGATTGCACAGGAAAATAATTAAATTTTCTTTTTATAACCCAGAATCGTTGACGTGCTTAAATTTAATTTGATTAGCATCACGTGCAATAAAGTTTTAAATCTGAAAAGTATTATATTGCTTGTGTAAATCGACTTCTTCAAACACTGAGTAATGCTGAGCAAATATATTTTTAACTGTGAAATCTCTGTTTGTTCACCTTCACTTATTTCAAACGTTAAAGAATAAAAAGAATTTCGTAATTTTCTGAAGATTAAAATATTATGACTTCGTTTGAAAAGTATAAACGTAACACAATTTAGACAATTGTACAGGCCGCTATTTTATTTTGTTAAATAAATTTTGAACTTCTTATTCATCGTCAAATGGTATCGAAATTCAAACTTCTTTTTCTAGCAAAGTTTTAGAATATTTAATTAAAAACTGCAGAAATAAGCAAAAAAAAATGCATTACAACAAATTCCTTTCAAATCAAAAGATTTGTTATTTTCTTAATATTTCTCTTTCAAATGAAAATTTTTGTAAATTTTTAATTATCCATTTTTAAGTCGATAAATTGTTTAGTTTTTCTATCACACCTATTTCAACCTCAAAATATTGTTAATAATAAATTGTCTCCTTCTCAAGTAAAAAAATTTGTGAGCTCATACATTTTTCTTCTTTCATGCCATAATAATTTTCACTTAAAATTTTTCCCTCTTATGTCAACAAGCCTCAAAATTTTTGCCTTTTTAAGTTCACACCTTTCAATCTGGAGAAAATTTTATATTCTAGATCATAATCTAATATGCATATAATATGCAATATTTTGCAATGATTTATCAGATTTTTTTATCATGATTTATCACTCTAATTTAGTAGTTATAGAAAATTTAGTTTCTTATACATTTTTGCACGTTTTCTTAATATTTAAACGATGATAACAAATTCAGGTTTCAATTTAAGAAAATTAGAATTCATAATAAAAAAGAATTCGTTAATTTGTTAAATTTTGGTTGAAATGCCATAAATCAACATCAATTTGCTATAAAATTTACCCAAATCATAACCTGATTCGTGAATGATATTCATGAGATGATAACGTGTGTGCCTTGCAGATACACGCGTGGTGAAACAGGTACAAAGGGAATCAAAACTCACTACTCTTAACTGTTTAAATAAAAACTTTTACACTTCCAGGTTTAACTACTCCTTAATTTACAAACATGAAGCTTTTCTGAAGTTAATTTAAACTACCTATGGGCAACTTTCTCCTATATCGTTTTTTGAATTTTGTAAGCAGAGATAGCAACCTGGCGTGCTGGTGCACTCCAAAGCTCTATGACCCTCTTTGCCGCACTTCCAGCAACTCTCAAACCGATCAGGAACCTCGCACTTCGTTTCCAGGTGACTGTACTCCGTATCCCTGCCAGCGGCAAGACCTAACAGCCTTCGTCTTTCACCTTACTCTGCAAGACACTCACCCAATTTGAATGTGTCCCTTCAGGAGCAGCCTTGTGGCCAGCTCCGCGTTCAACTCTACATAGGCTTCTCCTGAAGCATCTTTTTCGTCATACTGACTTTTACTTCAGCAGTCCGGTTCTACAAGAAGCTTCTCTTCAGATATTCCTTTACCTCTTCCCCCTCCGTCGTTTCGTCGAGAATCTCCATCAGAGTCTAGGAAACTAGCTCGCAAACGTTTCTCACGTTCTCGACAGCCACGCTGACAGCAGAGATTAGTTTGTTTCTGCCCTATGCTTCGTTGCCCACCTTGAATTGGACGTCGTTTTGGGCCGCGCTCGTCTCTTTTTCTGCTTCTTCTTCTAACACTTGTTGGTATGCTTCTCTTCTATAAAGCTATTCTTTGCTGCTGCGCATCCAGCTCACTGATCCCGAATCTTGAACTTTTTTAGCGCTGATCTTGTCAAGCCGACCCCCTTGACGCTAACGGTACGTTATGTCCTTCTTTTACCGTTAATGAGAGTGGGAGATCCCTTAGCTTGTTTCATCGTCCGAGTTCTTTTACTGCCTAGCAGAAAATTCCTCTACAGAAACCTAGGAGAATCCTGCACATTTTCCTTTCCACGAACTTGCACACAGACCTGTACAGGTAATCTTGACGGTCCCTGTGCAGGGATTTGACAATAGAAACTGTACATTATCCTGCTAAGAAAGCTGCCTGCAAACTAAACATTGAAAAATCATGTACAGTTTCCTTCACAGTGTGAATTGAAACGCAGATTCATGTACAGTAACTTTTTTAGTTTTTTATACATGAACCTGCATAGGAACTTATCTGGGAGGGTTCGCTACTGGCTTGGCTCTCTCGATAGTGAGTTTGATATTTAAGGGAATAAATGGAAGGCAACTTTATAGCTGTACGTGACAAGATTTTTTGCCGTGGCCTTCTGTATAGGACCCTATACGTGTTTCTGAACAGGAACTGATGCTTCAATTTACTTCGCAAAGGAATATATACTGAATCATTCAAAGGTTCCTCTTTCGGTGCAGGTTCGTTTACGGGATAATGAACAGTTTCTTGCCCTAAATTCCTGCACACGAACCGTCATTGTCATTGAACCATATCTGTATCAAGTTGGCATTCACATCGGTATCGTGTAGCTTGTATTGCAGATCTTCTATTACGTCCCTAATTGAAATTAACGAACTTCCCTTCATCTTACAGAAGGACACCATTGCATTTACGATGTCCTGCATCTGTTTCAATAGCTCCATGTGTTTATCGAAAGAAGCCATGAATTCCTCCCTGTCCACTGACAACTGCGATTTGCGGCTCATTTCCGGTTTCTCGATGATCTCTATCTAACCTCCAAATAACTCCTCACACATGTGTTTTATCTACTTGTCCGATCTCCGTAGTTGATCCTACAAGTAGTTAGGTAAACGACCAGTCCACCCCCCGCAGAGACCTGCATTGGGGGTAAGGCCTAGATATTATAAGCGGCAACATAAATTTCTCCACCACCAGCATTGCCACCACCACCTACACCAACGCCACCTGCACCACCACCACCTTTTGGAGCCCTTGACCAGGGATGGTCCTGAAGGTAAAGACCTCCAAGCCACGGCGTGAAAATCAACGCTAAATTCTGCGTGGCGCCATGGAGTGGTGTTTTATACCGTGTCTCTAGGATATCAGGTCGCCTCCTAGAGTACTGAGACCTTACTTCCGCATATTGACATCTGCTGCGGCAGATCGTACGTTTCCCTAACTTCTCGTGCGCAATACAAGCTTGATTTGATCGATAAGAGAGAGGATGATATCAGATTGCTTGACCAAATAGAGTCTGTATGGTAAAATTGGTAGAATTCTGCCGAACCAAGCAAGGTACTGTAAAGCGGTAAAAATTACCACGTCTTATAAAATTTTGCTTGAGAAATCCGTAAAATTTTGAAACTAACACATTTACTTATTCCTCTAAACCTTATCTTATCATACTTTCCTCTGGAGCTCTAGCTACCCACGAAAATCTTATTGTATCTGGAGGTAGGACAAAATTCTGCCGGGTATGCAAACTATTAATTCAAGTACAAGGAACTTATTCCGCTCAAACCAGAAGCCGCCACCGTTCGGTCTCGGCAACGACGTTTATTGGACAATGACTTCGACCCTCATGTACTTCGGAAGACATTGACCTTTCAATCTTGTTCTGTCGTCGCTGCAAAAATGTCCTCTTATTCGGGAGACGAATTGCCGGACAACTTCTTTACCAAATATCTCAAATTTTCAAGACCTAACGACAACTCAGCTCAGGATCAGATACGAACTTTATATTTTGGCATACTCCATGGTCATACGGACTTTTGGTCATCTGTGAATTTTTGATCGTAAAATAGTAAGATTGTGGGTAACTTTAACGCTGGAGACTTTTTTTTGGTTAAGTGCCGAACTCGCTTTGCAAAGCTTTTCTCTTTCTTTCTTCGTGTTTGCTTTTGAATAAGGTTTATGTCGATTTGCTGATTTGTTTAATAGAAGTGGCAACCTCGCGGTTTTCTTCTTCTTTTACTAACCCCACCCCTTTTTCCGAAATAATTAGGTAATGACAAAATAGAAATAAATAGTGATACAAATCAGTGATCATTGTTCTTGGTTCGAATTCGTATTAAATTTCAAAATGCAGAATGTGATCCTTCAGGCCCGGGATAACCCCCTCATAGTATGTTCATGACAATCAGAGATGGACTGAAGAAAGCAAACATAGATTTTCGCCGGGTATACAAAGAATGAATTTAGTTCACTGGTGGATCATCAAAGATACTTCATTTCGGAATATACAGTTTTTATTATTCACTTTTTCAACAACTATTGACCTTGACGGTGCTCTAATCTCGAAAAAGTTATGGGAAAATAATGTTAACCCTATAATGATTATCCTCCTAAATTCTTTTTGTGGTGTGGGTTTAGGAATTGAGGTAAAAAAATTGAAATTTCTATAATTACTATCTGAGAATGATAAAAGATTGTGAAGGAATCTCATAAAATATTTTAAAGTGAATAGGGGAATTTAAAATTGTTATAAAATACAAGATAGCGGTCAATTACCAATTCAAAAACCATTCATTTTCTGCCCACAAATTATGCATTTTTTTAATTGAATGGGAGTTGACAAATTTCTACAGATGCAAAATTATTAAGAAGAATTTAATAAAATCCGTACATTGAAGTGGGAACAGAAATGGAACAAACTTATATTTTAAATTGTTTGACTTCTGTTATATTATTTGGACACTTTTCCTCAATTTTTTGAATTCTTGTGAAATATCTTGAATTCTTCATCGGGTCTATGATTTTGTATACATTTTTTTAGTTCGTCTGGATTGTATATGCAAATTGCAAAATAAAATTTTATCATCTTCATCAACAAACACTGATATTTCTATTGCGTGGTGATGAATTTCAAAAGCTACTTATGTGATCTATTATTCACAATATCATTATACAAATTGTCATAAATCTGAATAATTTAATACGAGGAATTAGATAGAGATTGTAATTATATAAAGTGAAACAGTTTAAATAATGATCATTAGTTAGACTCATATCCAAGTTATTCAAAAGTGGATTGTTTTATTTGAAAAAATGCGGACCCTAGTTGTTATTCTGTCTTTCATCTTAGCGATTTGCCCTAATCCTACTGGTAAATATAATATCTATAATTTAAATTCCGGTTTCAATCGCAGTATATTTATTTCCTATTCGAATTTGTCTAAATGACAATATCCCTTTGTTCAATATCAAACAGTACCTACCAAAAATTTAACTTTATTTTTCTGGCCACATTACCTTTTTTTTATTTTTCGAAAGTATAATGTTTCAAAACGATACATGAAACAAAAGATAGTATCCGATCAAAGTAAAGTTTCGCGGGATTACTCCTTTTGAGCAAATAACGCTTTAAACTGCTATTATAAAATAAATTGTACTGTTTAACTCAAATCTAAAATATATTAAATTTATACAAAAAAAAATGCCTTATCATCAGGACAAGACCAATTAAGAATACAGTTTAATAATCTACCAACGCTAGACAAAATGTAATCCTCTCTTTCTTGTTGCAGAGTTAAGTTCACAGTCCAAGTTTTCACCTGATGGCGACCATGTTCCTAATGTGCCTCGTGCTGAACCGTCTTCGTCTTCTGGAAGAAATCATAGACTTGAAATTGATTTGAATCATCCTCCAGCCGATTCAACTTCTCCAGCCGAGTCTCCTTTTCGTGACAGGTCCAGGTCTCCTCCTACCAGTATAACATCTACATCCAGATCCATAGGTTCACCTATAAGTCTTCCTTCTTCTGACGGCCGTGGATGCGGACTTGAACAACTCAGATTTATTCGGCTTATTTCTTTAAGAAATCATCACCTGATATTCGAACTTAAAAGATACACTTTTCCTGCCAATATATCACTTAAAATTTTAACAGGAAAGACTATATATATGCCTGTGCCACCACAAGAAAAAATTGTATTATCAACATACAATGGTGACGTGTTTGCGATATTGGAGAATATGAATATTCTTGCTGGAATATATAAACGTATTGATCACGATATAAGACGTGTAAAAATAAACATGGATAGCCGCAATGTTACCCCATTGATGCGAGAAGAAATCGATTGGACTCCGGTAGGTTCCTGTCGACTAGTCAAGTTTAATTATAATGTTGTTAATGTAAACTGCCCTTCTCTACACCGTAATTAAAAAAAATGTCAGTGCTCCAGCCAGTTACATTGATGTTAATTTATGGCATGAATTTTAAGGATATATTTTCCTGCGCAGATCTTACATGCTTTTATCGCTAGGCCTCTGTGTGTTTTCATATATCTACCTAATTATAAACCTACCTTATTTATAAAATGATCAATATATTGATCCTTCAAATAAGTAAAGTAAGGAAAAATAGGCTATGTGTCTAAATAATTCTTGTGTTGCAATTTTGAAGCATAACGTTCTAAGAATATTCTGTTGGAGAAGGTGATGCAACCTTTTGACAAGTTTCATAATATTACCTACTAATTGTTTCAATAAAGTCAAAAATTTTACAAAATCGCATTCTTTTATGAAACTTATTTTCTCATCGATTCCTATTTTTATAAACTTCCTTTAATGAATATATACAGCACCAATTAAATTTGTATATTTTCACAAAGGAATTAGTAGCTTCCGACTATCGAATTCTAAATATCACATCTTTAGATCTGCAAATATTTTTTTAAATTTTTAGTCCTTTTCTCTATCTATTATTAATAAGGTCAAGCTATCAAAAAAATACCTATTTCTCAGAATTTCTGGTCAACCTGCCAGTTGTCGACAGGGCCAGATCCACCGAAGATGGGTGAGGAGCGATCCTACCTGGCGCCTGAGACAAAAAGATAAGCAACGAGCTTCGCGGGTGATTCGCGGGTCGAAAAAGTGTGACTCGCGAATTTGGTTTTACGGGAAGTGACGCGGAGGACAGGTAAGTGACAGACATTTTTGTAACCGGGTTCCCATCCTGGGTCATCGCCGGCCAGGCAGCGGTTAATTAAATTAAGGGAAAACGCCGTTACAAATTTGGCGCCCAATATAGAGGGCTGTCACGGAGTAACAAGAATAGCGGAGTGAGAGATAATAGTTGTACTTGAGTCTTGCTTCTTGGTAATTGTTTAACCACTGTTAATAACAATTTTGGTCTAGATTGTCCCTGGTAGAGACCGCAACCCGAAAATAAAGAATTTTGTTGTTGTTTCCGGGCAGCTTATGAATTTTCCGAACATGTAAAGAAATTTAAGAAGGATTTCGTAAACTAGAAGAATTTATGGGTAATTCTTGGAGTTTTCGGGACTTTGATAAAAATTTTCGTTTTTATTATTGTTCGCGCATTTCAGGAGGATTTCTCGGAACGCATGAGTTTTCAAGACATTTTAAACAATGGCTTCCGAAGTTTTGGAAGATTTTAGGAAGTTCTTGGAAGCTAAGGATTTTTTGGCGAATTGTAGGAAACTTTCGGAAGCGTAAAGAATGTTAAGAATTGAAAGGAAATTTTCACCTGTCTCGGAATTCTTCGGACATTTCAGGAAGATTAATCGAGAATTAGGAATCTTTTGAGAATTTAGGAAGCTTTCGGAAGTTTTCGGGAATCCTCGAGTACTTAAGGGAAGGGGATTCGGCGTAAATGGACAATCGTGAGGACCCCGTTTCGAATTTAACCAAGCGTTTACTATGTTTCAAACGACCCCCCATGTGCACCTACGTTGTCCAGGGATAGGGGGAGAACAAGCCTAGACACTACCTACGCGAAAAATAAAAGAACAATCAGACACTTGCCCACATTGAGCACATTTCGTTTCACGGCCAAGCGCAGTGCTCCAGCAGTAACATCCGCCAACCGTGACATCGGAGAGCCCCGGATGAACTCAGGGCTTACAGTCATATTACCCACCGACATTAAGTACCCTTCCGTGTGCCTCCTTAGTAACCACGTCGCAGCCAATATTTACCACCGCAATTATTCAAGATTCGCGCCCGCACGACGACTGATACAGTAGGAATCGCAATATTCCACCAAATACTAGGCCACTGCATCGCGAAACAGAAGGCTGGGACCGTGCCACAGAACCCGAAGGCTACCGATACACAGGGAGTTATCCAGAATTACACGTGCGCGTGGGCTACCCATCACTACTCAGCTACGAACCTTTTCCAAAGGTTGAGCCAAAGTTAACCTTGAGTCAAAGCTCAATCCAGCCAGATAATTTTTTCGAAAGTTATCGTGCCTGCAGAGTACAGACTACAGACGACAGACAGAAAACTTCACAAGAATCGTTTTTCTAACTAAGGGGGTTTTAAACCGTGGAGAATTGATGAAAGCCCACAAAGTCAAATTTTACATAAGACCAATACCTTCTCATTATGATGAGAATGTTAAAAGATTATACAGGTGAAGGCATATTTTCAGAATAACCCTATATTCTCGATATTTGGAGCAGCGCAAGCACTAGATGTAAACCGAGGAACATCGAGGAAAATCCTGAAGAACTTTTTCAAACATCATCCTTTCAAAATCTGTACACATCAAGTGCTAACGCATGCTGCGACGGCCAAGCAGATCGAGTTTTCCATGCAGATGCTTAAAATGTTCAATGATGGAGAGGTCGATCCAGATCGCATTTTTTTCAGCGATGGAGTACATTTTTGGCTAAAGAAAAACGTAAATAAATAAAATCTTTATGTTTGGGGAAGGGAAAATCCACATGTAGCCCATTTTCAGAAACTTCTCAAACCAAACTTCTTTCCTCATGGGAAGGAAATGGGTTTAGTAAAGAATCACTATTTTATGCAAGATGAAGCATCCTCGCATCAGACCCACAAATTCTTTGAATACATTTTCTACGTATGTGGACATCATGTTATTAGACCAAGGTACTCCAAATTTGCAGGTGGTGGTATAGAATGGCCTCCCTAATCACCAGATCTCAATCCATCCAAGTTTTTTCTTTGAAATTTCTTTTTTTGTTACATACATAGTTTATAATATAATAAATTAGTTTGAAACTAATAACGTCGTCATTTTACATATATCTGAGATAACGACTACTTACATATATGTTTGTACTCTGATGATGCAATAGAATATTCTTTAGTTACATTTGTTGTTCCACTTATTCACTGAAGCATTATTTAGTTTTACCTCAACATTGGTGAATATTCTAATAAAATATATGTATCATTTTTATTATATTTTATATAATACCTGCATGAATACGGCCATTTCTCAGGCCTGTGGAGCGGAATTCAAGTCCTCCTCTCCAGCTTACATTCATATAATGGCCATTCGTATATTTACGTCGTTAAAAATTATGACTTCATAGTAGTTTTGTCGACAAACGAGAAATCCCGAGAAACGAGACGGCAAGAGACGAGACATTACTGAATAATTTGATATTTGGAAATGTTTGCGAATTCCATAAACTCTTTTAAAGTATGCAAAATCTATGCGAAATCGTGAAATTTCTGTGAAATCTTTTGGAACCTTTTAACATTTTTGGAATATTAATTAATATCTTGCGGTTGGGCGAAGTTGAAATAAATGAAAATAATTTTTTAATCGCAGTTTTGGAATAATCATAAATGTTATTTATGTTTCTCAATCTGCATTATATGACTAATTCTCACAATTTCTTCAGATTTTTTTTAAGATTCTCTAGGAAAAATTAATTATTGTATGAGCACATAAAAATGAAAAAAAGTCCAGAGGCTCTACCCATAATTTTTTTCAGCATAGAAAAGCTTTCTTATGCTTAAAATGTACTTCTGAAAAATTTG
>CAKNWU010323170.1:6592-19981 GCA_932072015.1 Andricus quercustozae
GGCGAAAGAATCAAGGGTACATGGCTCTCGGAAGAGCATGCGAGATATTGAAAGGTAACCGGAAAAATTGTGCTGTCTCAGCATTTCATATCTGGTACATGTGCTGAGAGGACTAATGAACTCTTGAACATGGAAAGAAGGCAGATTAATGTCATAGTAGGAATGCGTACTGGACACAGCTGACTGAGAAAACACTCGACCAACATGAGGATTGGAGACAACCCTGGATGTCGAAAGCGTGATTATCATGAGGAGACAGCTCATCACATACTCTGTTAATGTGATGCACTGGCGTGTCTCAGGAAGGAATGCATTTCTAGTAAAGACTAACCTTATTACATATAGATAGATTTTAGTGTATAGTACAATAGATTTTATCACAGTGCTAGGGCTAGTTATTGCCCTGCCCTTCTGTATAATAATAATGATAGAGAATAATGATAGGGCGTAGGGATGTGGCGACCTCATTGCCCAAGAACTCCGCCTCTTGCAGTTAGCCACATTTCATTGGGCTAACTCCCCAATGCAACGAATTATGCGGTTATCGCACCAGTTTCGCGCAGTGCCACCCACAATAGGCCAAAAACGCGAGAACATCGACTTAAGTGGTCGGACCAACTCCGGAGGGACATCCTTAACTGTTGGCAAAGAAGCTCACCGGCGCGAAGAGGATTCATGCAGAGTTTACATGTTCGTTGGGTCAATATGCACCCGGAATATGCTCATAAAACACCTCAGTATTTAAGAGATTAGGTATCCTTTTTGCGCAAAAACGGATATGAAGCTCTTTATTCTGGCTTGCCAGCGTCAGGCTCATTCCATCGCGAACCGGATGCAAAAGGCTGTTCTTCTGGGATCACTTGATCAGGTCCGTCAACACTGTTCCTAATAACATTCTACGAAGATCGGTAGCTCTAAAAAGGTATCCAGAGATGTAACCTTATACTCAAACTGTTCCGTCAGCCGCGTAAGGTCATCCAAGGCTATAGACCTGGCTCCAAGGAACAGTGTTGCACGATGTTGTCTCGCGTAAATTTCTTGCTCTTGCTTACCTTCTAGGACAGAAGGAGCTGAAGTGCATGACGTAAACATTTCAGTTGCGTCGGGATTAGTTGCTTTAAAGAACCATGATCGTAGCTTCCGGAGCCTACAACTTCTCACATAATATATAATAATAACCCTGCCAAAGTTGTTTTCGCTTTGTCGTCGCGGTAGGACTTGAGCTTTCCTTTCTTGAGTTTAACGGCTATGTTGTCTCTAGCATTGCTACTGGCAGGGTTTCCCATGTCAGACAGACAGAGGACGAAGAGGAAAATGACTACGATCGGCGAGAAAATACGAGTCCTCTGGCTTTGACGTTAAAAATGTAAGTGAAGAAAAAATGGTAGCTCAATGAGTGAAGGATCATTTTAAAATTTCCCTACTTTTTAACAGATTTTCGGGTCTTTAAGCTATACAATTTTCTTGGCTTTTTGGAAATTTTGTTTGGATCCTTCATTTATTGAGCTACCATTTTTTCTTCACTTACTTTTTTAACGGCAATGCCAGAGGATTTGAATTTTCTCGCCGATAGTAAGAGGAACACTAAAACCCATAAATTGTAATGCTTTGTCTAGCTTTAGCTGTTTGCAGCCAACCACCTCAACAGAAATATTGTGTGAGGGCATCAAGTGGGATACCATAATGAAAGAGGAATTGGTGCGTATCTACTATGAAAGTGCGAAGTTTGAAACCAAGAGCGAAAAAGCATAAAACTTTAGGACGAAGTTTGCTGCAAAGTATCCTCATAAAAAGAAAGTCACACTAAGAGATCTTATCGCTAAGGTGAAGGACATCAAGACCGAGCAATGAAAATTAAACAAAAGGTTGATTTGGCATGGAAAAATGACGACAATGAACATCAGTTAGAGGAAGGCGCTTCACACGATCAAGCAGCGGCAATTGATGTTCTTCCTCAACTTGATAATGATCCAGCACCACCACATCCTCCAGAGGCAGATGGCCTAATACAGGCAGAGGCCGGAGCAAAAGTTCAGCAACCAAGAAGATGGTTAAAATGGACATACCATATGAACGGAAATGTCATGAGCTTTTATTTTTTGGCAGAGAAAGGTGGGCAAAGTGTGAGGAGAGAACATCATCGACTCTTCTTACTTAAGCACTTAGAGCTAGCCAGAAGAATAAATTAGCAGAATCTAGCAGAACAAAAACGCTCAATATCTGAAAACAGATTGCTTTGGGCTGTTGATATAGCTGCCATCAAAATGAAAGTGGAACAGCAGCTTCATATTGATGAATTCCCCTTGAAAAATGCGGACAACGAAGAACTGATTGAAGCTGAAGTCTTAGGTGCTGGGGACAATGTACATCAATCCGGACATTTATAACGATGATGTGAACAGAGAAATCCCAGAAAAACTACAGCACTTTGAGCGGAATTTCGGTCATGCTTTACTAGAGTTCTGACATGTAGAAACAACACAAAGGTATTATCTGCCCAAGGTGTACATCACCAATGATCTGGGTGCACTACTAGAACACCTGAACAGCAAGGTTTTACATATGGATTTAAGCGCAACACAAACTACGTTTGAGGTGTAAACTCTTGTATACTGTGCAGTTATAGCAGCCGTTAGAACGTCGGGCCGAAGAACTAGGTCTACAATTGCAATCTTTGCCCCAGGAAGGAATCGAGGTCCACCATGGTAGATGAGGTTGGTTATGGATTTCAGCAAAGAAAGGTGCAAATTGGGTCGATTGACTCAATATAAGAAAGGAATTAGAACCAAAAAGCTGATACACCATGTTAATAAAATCATCCACCCTCGGTACATCCAGACATTGACACCAGCAATATTGGATGAGATTATAGACTCCCAGCGGCAGAGACTTGATGTTCTTACTACTAGACTGCGTCGGTACAAGAAAAATAATGCAAGAAGGCAACAAAATCGAACCTTACAGGCAGATGAACGAAGGTTCTATCGTGAACTGAGTTTAAAGCGAACTAACTAGCAAGACACCGAAGTCCCTAAATATGAAGACATGTCTAACTACTGGTCGGGTGTTTTGGGAAAAACTAACACAAGCTGGAGATACCAACGGATATACCAACGAATCAATCGAGCACATTATTGGTGGTAGTCGCGTAATAGCTCAGAGAGAGTATAAACGTAGATCTAATGATGCAGCGGGCATTGTACATCAACAACTTGCCCGAAACCTAGGATACTCAACAGACTGGATGCCTTCCTCTAGATACATGATGCAAGATACTGAACATCTTGCACGTTTAGGAGTCAGTAGAGTGACTGTAGCAGCTCAGAAGGAGGTTTTATTAAACACATGTAGCATTTTAAGACACTTTCTAGACCATCAGAAAGTAAGCGACTAAAAACCTATGGAGTGGCAGATAGCAGCTCTAAGGAAGCATCCAGAGGCGACTGTTGTCACCTCCAACGCTCGCGGCCGCTGACTAAGGACAACAGCGGTAAAAGAAGAACTCCAAATAGCACCATGCTTCTAGTTTTGTACCTGCAACATCATCGCAAAATATTTCAAACATCGTATTATCAGGTGTACAAATAAGTACTACCCGTTCTAAGCAACCTTCTTTTTATTTATGCAAATCTAACAAAATGCAAGCATTAATTAATATAGTGGCCATTGGCTTCTACTACTCTTCGCCAACACTCAGGCAATTAATGGATCTCATGGCGAAAGAAGGCTTGATTTTTGACGCTGCAATGTCATTCACCATTTTTCGCACTTCAGCTTCAATTTGAATTTGGTGTTCAGCTAAGCTGTTTTGTATAGCCGGATGTGGCAGAATTTCCCATTGCAATTCTTATATGGTTTGACGGACCATGGAACTTCTATGTGGCCTAGCGTTATCGTGCTGTAATCTTTGTCCATGCCCAGAATATGATCTCTTCTGTTGGATTTTTTTCGCCAAACGGTTTAGTTGAAAAGAGTAACATTGCAATGGGAAATTCTGCCACATCCGGCCAGATATTGCACCGTCTGATTACCACCTTTTTCGCTGGTTACAAATCAACTTAGATGAACACCAAATTCAAATTAAAGCTGAAGTGCGAAAAATGGTGAATGACTTTATATCGTCAAAAGATCAAGCCTTGTTTCGCCATTGAATCCATTATTTGCCTGAGCTTTATGAAAGAGTAGTAGAAGCCAATAGCCACACTATATTAATCAATACTTGCATTTTGTTAGATTTTTGTAAATAATAAAAAAAGTTGCTTAAAACGGGTAGAACTTATTTGTACACCTAACAAATTAATTTATATCATTCTTATCGGATCAGTCACTGGGCTTAGTTCGTGGCTATGATGAAAAACCGGGTTCACCCGAGAACAAGTTTGAAAAAAAAATAAAAGCCCTGTCGAAGATCGTGCTTTACTAGAGTTCAGAAGAGCAAGGTTTTACCCATGCAGTTTTTGCCTCACAAAGGCTTTCGAGATCCGCCATGGAAGATCACGTTGGATATGGATGTTAGCAAAGTGAGATTCAAATTGGATCGATTGACTCAATATAAGAAAGGAAATAGAACCAGAAAGCTGATAAACCATATTGCTAAAATCATTCACCCTCCGTACATCGAGACATTAAAATCAACAATATTGGACGAGAATATAGACTCCCGAAGGCAGATACTTAAAGTTCTTTATGCCAGACTGCGTCGGTGTAAGAAAATTAGTGCAAGAAGGCAGCAAATTCGAACCATTCAGGCCGATGAAAGACGGTTCTATCGTGAACTGAGTGTAAAGCAAAATAACCAGCAAGACACCGAAGTTCCTCACTTGGAAGACATGACAAACTACTGGTCGCGTGTTTTGGGAAAAATAAACAGAAGCAATTCAGACGCTGTGTGGTTCAAACTGGAGAAAGCCAGAGCATGCAATAACCCTGAAATGGAGCTGACTAACAACACAGCTTCAAATGTTTGAACGGTTTTGAAAAGGGTAAGTAACTGAAAAGCTCCAGGTTCGGAAACGGTGCATAACTTCTGGTACAAGTGCTTGACGAGTGTGCATCCTGCATTGGCAAAGTGTTTTAGAAGATCATGGAAACCCCAGATCTGATACCAGGCTTTCTGCTCAAAGGTACTACGCATATGTTGCCTAAAAAAACAAAACTTATAAATGTCTTACAGCTATCATTGCAGATAAGGTATATTCTCGCTATGACGAGAATGACATCCTTACAGAAGAACAAAAAGGATGTTGCAAAAACTCGCGGGGCAGTCAAGATCTAGTCTAGTGATCATAGACGCTGTTGCCATGGCGCAACCTCGTACACATCAAAGAAACTTGCACATGGCACATCTTAACTACAAGCAAGCGTTGCCTTCCGTACCACTGTCCTGTATTCAGAAACGGAAGGATTCGTCATTACGATTCAAGACTGGCTTGTCGGCACCAGAAATTATCGTAAACACGTGTTTCATCAAGACGTGGTTGACCGGGGCCGATTATGTGTGAATACCAAAGAATCCATCGAGCACACTATTTATGGTTGTCGCGTAATGGCATTATACATCAAGAACTTACTCTGAACCTAGGACTCTTAATAGAGTAGATGCCTTTCTATAGATACATTCCAGTGCCCATTTTAGTAAACAAAGATTACATCTTATATTGGGATGTTACTATCCAGACGGATCATTAAATTTGAGCCAATCGACCCGACATCGTGAGGCGAAAGAAAAAAGGTGGTAGAGTACATAATCGACATTGCTTGTCCACTTAACCAAAATTCTCAGGCAGCCCATAAAACCAAGATCCATAAGTATAGCACGCTAAGGCATGAAGAAAAGACAATATGGAGCAATGAGAAACACGGATATATTAATCCCATTGTGATTTCGGCTTCAGGCAATGTGCGCGCAAGTTGCTCTGAACATCTTAAACACTTAGGAGTCAGTAGGGTACTGGCAGCAACTCAGAAGGCGGTTTTATCAAACACCTGCTGCATTGTAAGAAACTTTATAGACCATCAGGAAGTAAGCGACTGAAAACCTGTTGAGTGGCATATGGTAGCTCCAAGAAAGCATCCAGAGGTACCATTTTCTATAGTACTATGTTTCAGGAATTCATTATATTATCATCGCTTTGGAAAATTATATATATTTCATAATGCAAAATTGAACTTGTTAATTTCAGTGTCTACTCGTACCACAAAATTCTGGCTATTCGTATACAAATTTAAAAAATTTTAATTTTCTCTATCTGCTGAAAGCAGTTTTAATTATATTCTTAACTTTTATATTGAATCTTATTTGGAGTTATTCGTAATAATTTTGTATTTTTCGTTCAAAAAGTAGTGAAATCTCACCAAAAACATCTGCAATGCAAAAACTTTGCCAAGTACAATTAAATTAAATTGTAAACCCAAAGTTAACCACATAAAATGAAAGAATAATAATTAACATTGATTGATTACGAGTGCTAATGTTATTAACGGAAGGATAAGATCTTTGAGACATTTTTTTGAGAAACAATTTTTTCCTTTGACTTTTTTTTTATCTTGTGTTATTTTGATAAGAAGCATGAATTTTTGTTTTTCAGTCAAGGAAAAATTCTATCTTCTCTCCGAGGTGTGGGCACAGGGAACACTATCATGGAATATACTCGTTATATTAGGAGGAGTCTAGAAAAAATCAACAAAAAAACGGTAGGGATTTTGAGTAAATTGACTTTGAACATATTCAGAAAAACCGCAGCCATTTTGTCAATTTTAAACTTTTAAACAAATTTCCAATGGATTTCAAAAGAGAAAGAGAAATTATATCATAATCAAAAATAAAAAGATAAATACCTACAATAAATTAAAAAATATCACTCTTTCAACAAATATGTGGACTATTTCATAATACATAATCTGCCTGTCAGATTTTAAATGAATTTATTCTAATAATATATTAAAGTAATAGTATTATTAAATTATTATTTAATTAATAATTCAATTAATTTCAATAATTAAATTATTCAATTAAAAAATAATACTTAATGTTATTTTTTTCATTTTACCCTCAATCCCTCTTTTCATGTCCAAATATGATAAGAGAATAGATGTAATACTTTCAAATATGCTGATGAATTACATTTTTAAAACAGTATTCTTAAATTTGAAGTATTTATTAATTAATTTTATTATTATATTTCTTGTTTTAATAGACGAAATAAACATAATAATATATAATTCTTGTTTTCTTAGTTGTTAATTTCATAACTTTCATAAGTCTGTACGACCTACGAATTGTCCAAGAATAAAAAAGATCAAGACAGATAAGTTAACTAGACAGATCCCGTATAATTAGCCTCGGCCTAAATTGCTATTCTCTAATTCACATATTTATGATACGAATTTTTTTTTATCATCATATGGGGAGTTACGTGAAATCTTATCTATGATTCCGTATCATCTGGAAAAAGTTTTACATGTAGCCCAACTTTAAATACTTACAACAGTTATATCATCGCAATTTTTTTTTGCAAAATTGAAGGTTTTTTTGTCTCTTTCGTTGAAAGTCAGCTGATGATATGACGGGACGTATAATTATTGCCATCAGTATAGTAACCTAATTTTGCGCCAGAGGAAAATAGGTGTACGATTATTATCGTGCATATGTATTTTAATGCCCATACAAGTAGGACAAAGGTCAAAGATTGCCAAGAAATCGGCATATTTTTAGTATATATGATGAGAAAGACGGTTTGAGTTGGTCGAATTAAAAGCCAATGAATAAAAATTTGAATTGATCATTTTTTCAATTTTGAAATTAACGTTGCGAAAGTTGGAAATTCCGAATGAACAGTTTCTGACGATTTCAGATATCAAACATTTTTCTTTAAATGTATAAAATTAAAATAAATATGTGTCGTTTCGCAAGAAAAGTGCACACTTTGTCGATCGTAGTTTACGAGATATTCGTAATTTTGTGAACAAAGGTCAAAAGGTCCCGGAAGTGATCGAACTTGGGTAAATTTTATATTTGAACGAAAAATTTAACACGTGCGCTGATGCCACTTGCCAATTTTAAATGCGTTTTTCTCCAAAGGCAAGTTTTCGAAGTTCAAACTTCAAATGTGCCTCGGCGACTCGCTTTTAAACCTAGAGTTTTCGACTTATGCTTAAAATGTCGGGAATTAACGTCACATAGAATACATCGCGTAATAGGAATGTGCTACGCCAAAACGGACATTTTTGGATTCAACCCCAGAATTTTATAGCATATGATTATGTTAAAATATTATATGTGACGCGGCAAGGTCAGCGATTCTCGAGGCATTCAGCACGAGGAGTGCGATAACATCGAGTATGTTAACAAATCGGCTCAATTCTATAAATTTCTATCATATCTATTTCTCAGTCTCGAGATCGATAAGGTACATCTTACCCTATTTGTCATTCATTCCGTCATATCCATACCACATGGTAAAAGTTCCCCCAAACGTCTTTCTCGTGGAAGTTGAGTTTCAGATCGGTCAGTAACGTCTTCTCCGGGGACGTGTAGTTTTAATAGCATGAGTTGGATCTCATGTCCTCGAGGAACCAATTCCAGGAAATATACAGTGCTGACAAACCTAAACTTTCCTGTAGTGTATGTTTCTGTGGAAAAATTTCATGGCAGTCTGGTGTCAGATCTGGCGCAGATCTGCCTTTATATATACTACCTAGTCTGGAAGATCTGATCTGGTCCAGGTCTGGTGCTGGTTTTGCACAGGTCCGACTGTATCTAGACCGCCTAGTCTGGAAGTTCTGGTCTGACCCAGGACTGCCGCTGATCAGCTGACTCCGAACAAAAAAAAAAGTTGACAGTCTAGTGTGGTCCAAGTTTGACGCTGATCATCTAAATACACTTATAAAAAATTATTTTTTCCAAGTCATTAAAAAAATAGAGGAAGTACAGCCAGCAGCTAATCAGCCTTCAATTAGAGGCTAATCAGTCAATAACTTGTGGCTCATCGGGTGCATTGATTGGCTGTCGTGTCTTCGTGGAACCTATACTCGAGGAAACTTAAAATACTCCTAAAACCGCACAGAAAAAACAAGGGGTTCAATAATATTGCGACTTAAATACAATTTGGTATCTCTTAGAATTGAAACTTCAATAGAAACCTGTGGAGGCCCAAAAGGGTTCCTTTGGAGAACATTTAAATAGAGCAACATGATGGTGCATTCAAAAACCAACCGCTTACAAAGTGGGGTTGGTAAGTTGGGAATTTACAGACATCGATTTACTGTTATCGACCGATGACTTAATACGAAAAGTTTTTTGGATATGAATACGCCATTATGTTTTCAAGTCTGAATTTGATAATATTTTGTACTTGAATCCTCTTCATTAAATTATGTCCATTAGAGCTATATTAAATGTGTGTTTTAACGCGAAAGTTGTGTTATTAACTAGATAAAATGCAGAAGTGGGCAAAGCGTAAAAAAGATCATTGGAAAAAGTCTCTATTAAAATTGGTATCTTTTTGGGTTCCTTTTCAGCAAGAGGGGTTCCTTTTCGTTGCAGCTCCTTAGGAACCAAGCACTGGTTTCTATAGAAACCCCCAGTTTTTTCTGTGTATATTTCCACGGAGAAGACGGTCCTATACACTACACTTCATTGGAGAAGACGTGTTACGTGTTTTGTACACCTGGTCCCTAGTGGAAAAATGTGTTGGGGCTGACCAGTGCGCTACCACTTGAATTCCAAATATTATAATTTATTTCTAACTATAAAAAACGATCACTCATTTACTAGAACCACTATAATTACTTATAATATCCTTTTAAAACAGTAAATCTCACATTTTAATAAAATGTATTTAAATATGTAAGAATATTATTCTGGTAATTTTCTATTACAAAGGGAAAATTTCGAAATTAATATTACAAAAATTCCAAGAATTTGATGGAAGTGAAAAAAATAATTATTTGGAGAATATAAATTTGTCATCGTTTTAAATACCCTGTTTTATAATTTTAGACAGCCTGACAATTTTTCGAAAATTATGAATAAAATTTGGCTGATTGACACTTAGAAATTTTTATGTAATGGAGAGCAGTCTAGCGCCAGATCTGGCCCAAACTAAACTGTCAAGACTAGACGATCTAGACGACGCTAGATCTGGGCCAGATCACACATTAGACTTCCAGAAGATTTATCAACAACAGTCTAGGCGCCTTATGAAAAAAGGCTCATTTCGCGCAAAAAATGCTACCTGAAATTTGATTTCCGATTTTTGTAGTGTTACGATGTGGAAGAAAAGACCATATGCTCACAGAAAAAACTGGGTTTTCTATTAGAACCAATTTTTGGTTCCAAAGGAGTTGCAACAAAAAGGAATAAGTTAATGATGCACATTTTGTTTTATAATTCGAATTAAATAATATTGCACGGTAAAAAATGTAATGAAGAAACTAAAACCATAGACATTAGACCTTCTTGAAAGGAAGATATCGCACATGAAATTTGACAGTTTTTAAGGTTATGATGAAAATCCGATGTTTTCCACTGCGCATGCACAAGGAGCGTGGGACAATTTAAAATTATATAATATACACTTGCAATATTAGGTTTTGAAAAATTTTGGATTTGAAGAATTATTTTGAGGAAAGATAAAACTACTATTTCAGCAAAAAATATAAACCTCAGTGAAAAGTGCATAGGACAAGAATTGTTTTGAATGCCTAGCACAACCCAGCAACACTTTTGGATTTTTGAAATTCGCATTTTCAACAATTTTGGATTTAAAAAATTATTTTGAGGGGAAAAAACTAGAGTTTCATCAAAAAATATGGTACTAAGTGAAAAGTATATAGGTCAATCATTTTTTCCCAGGCCTAGCACAACCCAGCCTAACTTTCAGATTTCGAATTTTTTACATATTTTTTTGTAATGTCTCAAGAAATGTTTTTTGTGAATTCTGATTCAAAATTTTGACTTTTTAAGAAATTCTTTTACGGCCCGATTGAGCACAAACCTAGCACAATTCAGCACAACTTTTGTTTTTTAAAAAAAACAAAATGGCGGTGCTGGCCCCGAAAAAGATTTTTTTGAATTCTGACTCAAATTTTGATATTTTCAAAAAAAAATGTTTGAAGCACAATTCAGCACAAACCTAGCGCAATTCAGCACAACTTTTGTTTTTTCGAAAAAACAAAATGGCGGTGCCAACTTCTTAGACATGCTTCGCGCTCGATCATGTATTTACCTCTCACGCTACGCGCTCAGTCTTTGTATTTCCCCCACATTTGTGCACGTTGAGTTAATTTTGCAAATAAATTTCCACGTAATTTTTTAGCGTATAACGCAAGTTTAGCAAATGTGCAAGATTATGAATTTCATAAATTTCATAATAAATAACACGAGAATTCTAGATCGATCTAAAATATCTATACCTTACACCTATCTACCCTATATACTATATCCATCCACACACTATTACTTTCCAACCGAGCAATTCACGCCTACCCCGAAAGGGAAATGGCTTAATGATATAATAATAATAATTATTATTTTTTGCGCGATCAAAATTTGAATTTTCGATTTTTCAACAAAGTTCAAAAAGTTGTTATGGTAATCTTGTGAGACTTTCAAAGCGTAACATTTTTTAGTACCACGGATAGCCGTACATAGATTTTCTTCATTTTGAAAAAATTTTGAAAATGCTCTAACATTTTTAATTTTCATCCAAATTAGCTGGTAGGGGGCCTCAAAACGTCGACATTGGATGGAATACACGAAAGTCATATTTCACATAAACCTAATACCTTCTCATTATGATGAGAATGTAACAACAACTATCGAGTTATTTTACAATTGGCCTTAACGATTTTTTTAATATTCAGTAAAAATACTAAGAAGGCACTCACAAAACATAATTTCTAGGGTACAAACTTGAGCCTGCTATTTTAAGTGAAACTTGGTTCTGAGGAGGCGTGTGGGTATTTTTCAGCATAGAAATATCCTATAAAAAACTCGAAAATATCCAGGAGTTGAAATTATAAGTACAGAAAATTTTCAAAATTTGGATTTTGGTATTAATTAGAATTAATTTTTGTACTTGTAGTTTTATAATTTTTCAAACATTTGTGGAATTTTCAAGCACAGAAATACACTAGTAAAAAAATCGACAATAATTCTATTATATAATAAATTCTAATTTCGGTTCCTGGATGTTATAATTTTTTTCTCTAGTGTATTTCTATGCTAAAAGGGTTCACACGTGCTCAGAATTGAATAGGAATTATCTCTCAGAAAATAATCGAATAAAATCCACTCTTCTAATTGTTTAAATTCAAAAATTAAAAAGTGTGAAAATATACCTTTTTCAATGTTTATTGCAAGCCAACGAGTCACTTTCTTACCTTTAGTCGCTTCTTTTGAAAGTCGATCACTGCTTTCAGTTTTCTTTCAGAAATATATCTTTAATTCAACGCATTTTATAATGCAATGGTTTTAGCTGCGTTTAGATTGCAGTAGACAATTTTTTTTTTTTTTAATGAAAATTTCTGAAAATATTTTACTTATTTTTCACGATGATAATTTATAACTTTTAACATTGAATAATTGTAGGTAGAAACATTAAAAGTAGTCTAATTTCAAATTTATAGCGTTTGTATTAAGAATTGAACCAATTAAATCTCTGAGCTTTTTTAAAACTTTTTTGAACACTTTTTTGTGTATAAGAAACGACTCTCTTGATAACTGTTTTAGAGTAGAAAGAAGTAAAAAGAAACAAAATTGTAAAATCTGATTATTTTATTTTGGTTTTGATTTCGTGAGAAAAGAAAGAGCTATATTTAGCATACAAAACAGCTTACAAAATAAAACATTTATTGAGGAAAATGATCAATATTTTTCCGTATACGATCAAAAAATACAAATGTATACACCAGAAATTGCAAAAAGAAAGGTGTTTTTTTATGTTACGATTTTCTTCAAAGGGCTTAGGGGTCGTTCATATATTACGTAAGGCATTTTTCTTTTGTTTATATCGTTGTGTCCTTCTCAACTTCACAACCATTCTGTTTTCGTCTTTATTTAAACAAAAGAAAAACGTCTTACGTAATATATGAACGACCCCTTATCGCAATTTCAAACATATTTTAAGCACTTATTATTAAGGATATTATAGACTATTACAGTTGAGTCATTTTAAATTTGTTGTATTCGGTATATGGAATAATTAAAAATTTTAATTTATTTAAATATGCAAGAATTTTGAATTTAAAGTGTTTGATAATTTTAGAATGGAACATTTCAAATTATTTAGTTACAACTAGAAATCGTTTAAATTTGCTGGATTAGAAATTAACGTCTTTTAATATACTGGAATCATTATTTCAGAAAGATCAAAATCGTATAAATTC
>CAKNWU010323202.1:0-13171 GCA_932072015.1 Andricus quercustozae
GATGTCCCATCACTACCCTATGTTATAGGAGGATCATAAAAGTCATTGTCCTGGGTTGACCGAGTTCCTGAATTTTCAGAATACTTTGTTTATGTATAGTAATAATGGTGTTCATTGTTATTCAGGGTACGAAGGATCAAGAGGATTATGAAAATTTATGTTCCCAATGGGTCGAAAAATTTCTGACAAATTAGTCTCTTCCCGGAATCCTAGATTTGTTTTTGTAGTTTCGATCTCACTGGCCGGACCATTTTTTTAATTTTGAGATTTATATGATTTGAGGCCTTTTAGAGTTTAAATCCCTCATTTAAAACCCTAGTTTAAAGGCGGGGAAAACCTGTAAGGCATTGTACGAGAATGTAGCTTAAGCCTCGTAATATTTCATATAGCCCGTTCTACCTATTCAAATTTGGGAATTTCCTCATTTTATGGGCTATTCTAAGAAAACTCGAGGAATGGCATGAATAGGTGAGTAAGAGTGTGCCGGAAATATTACGAAAAATAGATTTGCATATTATTACAGTTCAAACAAACTTCCTTGGAATTCAAAACAAAAATCAGAGAAGAAATATATTCGTTACAAAGAAAACAAATATTAAAATATAAATTGCCCTAAAAAGTTGATCAGTATATGCTATATTTACTATATTACTTTGGTTTAAAGTGGTCGTTAGTTGTTTAAAATGAAGCAAAACATTTAACAGAAATTGTAACCAAGTCAAGACTTTTTTTTACAATTTTATTATGCAATTATCAGTTTTCAAGTAATTCTGTTATAAACAATGAAATTGGCACTGTTATTGATCTTAATATATTTGCATTTTTTTCAAATTTCTCGGTCCAATAGGTTCTGAAATATCTACCTTATAGTATATCAGTTTAGTGCAAATGTTAATGGTGTTATTACTTGAAAACGGTTGATTGTTCAAAAAAATGGTCGAAAATGTTTTTTCATGGTTCAGGCTTTACGAAAAACATTTTACAGAATTTTATTTTTAAAAAACTTGGTCCAAGCAATTGAGGACAAACGAAAATTGTTCTATTTTGAATACTTGACTTTAAAATTCAGTTTTCACAAATTCAGTTTGAGAGATTAATTTCATAATTTGTTGAAATTGTTTTCGAATTATAATTTTTAACATTTTGTTGTTGAGAATTCCAACATCCAGCAATTTTTATATTATTTACGAAATCGTTTCTTAAACTTTTTTGTTTTAATTCAAAGTGAAAATTCGCTTAATTTTAAATAATAATTTTTTTTGTCTTCATTGCCTTAACGAAACTATTTCTTTGATACTATTTCTTTTATTTAAAACAATGTTCTGTAAATTCAAAATACTGGACAAAATTTAAGTAATAATTAATTTAATCTCATTGTTTTAAGTCAATAAAATTATTTCGTAACAAAGAATCTTTTTTCAATTCATAAGTCAAAATAAAGTCTAAACCTAACTAGTTAAAGCTTCCTTTTAAGTAAAAGTGATACAGTTAAAAGATTGATAATTTCCCTACTGTAAAAGTTTTATTTACGACACTTAAACCTTTCGCTTGGCCACTATCTCATTGAAAAGAACACTCTATTCATAATAATCTGATTATTTAACCGTAGGCAGTTGAAATCACAAAACTTACAAAATTAGGATCGTATTACTCTTATTTATATTATATTATTTATTATTATTTATTTATTATATTATTATTATTATTTAATTATACATTTTTTAAACTAAGGAAATCTTAAAACGTGCTTATCTTATGCTTATTTTGAAATAGCAAGGAAGAGTGTGTTGTGGTATGGTAAAAAATAATAAAAAATGGCTGTATGCCAAACTGTTGTTTGGAAATTTAGGTTTTTAGTGTGTAATTTGAAAAAGAGGATATCGGTACAATTCATACAACTGCTTCCAGTTTTAGGAAAACGTGGCTGAAAATGTACGTATTTTAAAGTATCCTTATTCGTATCAAAAATAAAGTTTTTATTATTGATACGAATAAGATTTTTAATTCTTAATAAAGGCTTCAATTTGAATAAATAAAAGCTACGTATATTTAATTTCATTATTTTGTTTAACCAAATAATATAATCATTGACACGCACAACTTTTTCTTTAATGCAGATCAATTTTTGGTTGCATAAAGCAAAATACTGTTTTATTGACAAAAAAGATTTTCGTTAGAACAACAAACTATTTCTTTAACTCAAATGCAAAAGGTAACCAAGGAATTTCTTCAAATGAAAGAAAATTTTTGTCTGGGTGAAGATAAGTATTTCTAATAAGTAATTTAATTATTCACCGAAAATATAGATTTTTATCCACTGAGTTGCTTAACAGGCATGTCTAGTATTATGGAATTTTCCGTCAGGTTATTATGCATAGTGCTACGACTGCTCTTATAGAAAATTCCGTGATAATAGACAGTTCGTTAATAGACCTTATAAGAAAAATAAATATTAAGCATATAAATCTTGCCGTAATTCTGTTTTACGATTCCAAAAAAAATTGAGATGAAAGTTGATTTATGTTAATTTTTATTAATGTGTTATAATTTCTTCATAGAGAAAATTTATCAGAAAAGTTTAAAAATGTATAAACGAGACAAAAAGACTACAAGTTGTAATTACGTTTTATTATTTAGGAATAGCATTCATTTAATTCTAGATATCACTAAGCGAAAAATATTTCACACTAGACATATTCTTTTTTTTTCATAATTAAAATAAATACATTTATCTGAAATTTACTTTCAAAACGTTGTTTACCTCAGGTTTTTAACATATCAAAGTTACCATCTCCGATCTTCTCTACCGACTCTATCAAATTGTAGGGGAGACCGGGGCTAGTTGGGAGACGGGGCTAGCTGGGATGCAGCAACAAATCAGTCAGGCGACGCCGCTTTGTCGAGATTGTTGCCAAATATTCCATAATGTAAGTTAGCCGTGGGGTTTAGTTGTTACGGATAAAATCCGTTAGTAATTTAGATAAGTTAGGTTCGAATCTCGCCGCAGCGTTCCGATTTTTCATAGCGATTAAGCGTGCAATTATGTATGTAGTGAATAAATTAAAGTATATATAATAATGAAAAGAATAATTGTGCGCGTATTTCCGTATTTAATTGTATTTAATTTTTGTATTTAGTTCCTCCTACTGAAGGTTAAATCTTTTGTTATTTTTCATATAGTCGTTTGAGATTCTCATATACTTTGTATGGCAACTTCAAAAGATGTTTTCACTCTTTCGAATAAAATGTATTACTATCGTTTTAACCTTGCTTGTCAACTTTTATTTAGTGAATTTTAAATTCTCGAAAGTTTTATAAGAGTTATTGCAACATCCTTTGCATTTGTTGAAACAAAAATATTAATTTTGCCGGCTGAAAACCACTATATTAATTTTTGATACGCAACCCTGTTTTCCCTATTTTGGAACGATATTATACTAAATTCTCATTCATTTTTATCATTTATTCTAACAAAAAGTCTCTTAGTGAACTTGGGTGGCTCTATTACATACTTTACATCAAAAGCGGAGGAGACATACACTTACGACCACTCAAAATTGTCGTTGAAATATAGGCTTTCGAATGCAAAGTGGCATATGCCATGATTTCAACATGGCAGACCAATATGGCGGCCATAACGGTAAAAAGTGCCTTGGGCATGTGTGTAAAAATTCAGAATAGCGATAAAAAATTCTGAAAAAAATCATGCAGTAGCTTTTCTGGCTACTGGTTCGAATTCCAAGATCAAACTTTCAAAATTCAAGATAGCGGATCCAATATGGCGGACGAATTTTTCAAAAATCAACAGATCCATACAAAATTGGGTATACGGGGGTTTCTTGGGTCGCTGTTCAGGAATCCAAAGTTAAATTTGTAAAATTCAAGATGGCGGATCCAATATTACGGGCGAACTTTTCAAAAATCAACGAAACCATACAAAATTTGGTATACCTGGTTTTTTTGAGTTACTGATCATGAATCCGGAGTCAAATGTGCCAAATTAAGGATGACAGATTCAAAATAGCTGGTCAATAATTTTTAGGATAACAAAATGTGAGAACTTATTACATGAAATTAAAAAATACGAAATATTTTTGATGATTTTTTTATCAGTCGAGTCGTTTCAGAGTAAAAAGTTCCCAAATCTCTAAATTAACGAATTTATATCAGGAAAAGCGTGTTTAGAAAACAGAGTGTTCAGAGAAGTGGGAAATCGTAGATCGATATAATTCTACTGATCTATCTTGACTTTGATAAGAATACAAAATTGTTAGACAGGACTTTCTTCAAATTCATTCGCACTTTTAATAATTAATATTGCACCTGCTTGATAAGATTTTTACTACCATAATATTGCAAAATCTGTAATATTTTTCCAGGTAGTACTATGAAGGCATGTCCAATAGAGATTTTATCCACTTTAGGTGCTTCAGTGAATCTTTTTTCAAGAAACCTCTTAGTCTTTCCATGCTCCTTTTCATCGTAGTAGATTACATGAAAATTCTTGAATTTCCGATTTGCCCACTCGTACGGCGATTCTGGAGTTGATATTGCATCGTTAGGTTGTGCTTGCAGACTTGCACGTGTAGCTTCGCGTTTCAGTATAGCTCCTACGCCATTACAAGCTCCTTTGGCATGCGCGGTTGCATGAGAATGCCAATCCGCTTTAACACCAAAATCTTCATGATGCTGCATTAGATTGCACATTTGATACTTGTTCTTGTAATGCTGATTCGCACCATCACTTACACACATGATTCTTTTGAAATTTGGATATAGTTTCTTAATCTCAGGAATGAATAACTTTTGCATGACATAGATTGAGGCAGTGTCATGTGTCGTGCAATCAGATACGAGTACAAAGCTTTTGTGGCAAGTATCTCCTCCGTGATTCTTGTAGTAACATACAACTGGATGTACCGTGCATTCACTATTATTATAATGAAATGCTTGAGCTGCATCTTGTGCCACAAAAGCAAAATTTTCTGAAATAAAATCGAGATTGAACAACGTATTTAAACGAGTGCAAAACTCGTCAGCAAAGTCTTCAGATGAGAGACATTCCCTTTTAAGAGTACACCTATCTATCGATTCCCAAGTACTGAAAATTACTTTTGATATACACTTCTCCTCAAAAATCTTCTTGAGGAGTATGGTGCAAACACAAACGCTGTGTGTGCCACTAGCTCCAGCCAAAATGCACCATTGTGGTAGAAGATCTGCAAATTTCGTAAATCCGATTGATATGTGTGGGTTGAGCTCTTTGAATCGAACATGCAGATATTTTATGTCACATAGCATCAAGCGCTTTTGGTTTTTTTTTTCTTTCTCTTTACCAACTCTCACAGTAATAACTTCTTTCTTGCTCGGCATAATCCTACTGTTCTCATCACTTTCATAAAAATTGCGAACTAATTCAACAACGTCTTGTGATAATGTCTTGCCAGCTCTAGCAATAGGTGTCGACATAACTCCTTCTGATTCTTTGAGTTTTAAAGATTTCTTGACAAAGTATTTCGAGGTATTGAACTCTCTACAAGTCTGTGCAATACTCCGGCTATCTGGTACTATCGTGAGGATCGTGATCCGTAATGGATCATTCAGTGGTAAACTAGAAAACTTCTGCTTTAGTCTGTCTAACATTTGCTCGAGTTCGCTTTCTCTAGATGAAGAAGACTTCTTTCTAGACTCTGTGGCATCATTTCCATCATTTGCATATGATTGTTCTGATTGAGAATCAATACTGGAGTTTAATACTTCAGGTTGCAAACTCACATCAATTGCCTCAAATTTGCGTTTCCTGCAACTACATTATATTTTCATGCCAGACTTATATACTGGAAGGAATTTTTGCAAATTTATCGAAACTGGTCGGAGATCCTTACCCTTATGAGCAGAGATATTGAATGGATTAATACATCTATCCCCATGAATCCGGGCTCCTTCAGCTTACATCACATTCAGTGATAGTCACCGTTTTCTCCAAATAATAGACGTGAAAACAACTGATTTAAATATACGATAAGTATTTCCAGGAAAGGTAGTCGTGGAAACAACTCCAATGTCGAAAATCGTTTTTCTGGCGGGTAGTCGTGAAAACGACTCGTTTAAATACAAGAAATATTTCCAGCAAGAGTAGTCGTGGAAACGATTCTAATGCAACCAACTGAATGCAACTGAACTGAATGCTACCGTACCACACGTATGCGCTTTCATTTGTAGCTAATAAAGGAAAAGCAACTGAATGTAGGAACAAATGACTGGCAAAGGAAACAAGTGAAGATCGTAGGAGCTGTTAACGTGAAATTAGCTGTCCCGCGACGGCCACGTTTTAAGATGAATTGCATATGATTTCACGAATTCACTGTTTTTATTGTTGAAGTTATTTCTGAGCAATATTGGACCTGCCATCTTGAATTTAACAGATTTGACTCTGGATTTGTAATTATCAACTTGAAAAAAAACCGTATACCAAATTTTGTATGGATCCGTTGATTTTTGAAAAGTTCGTCCGCCATATTGGATCCGCCAACTTGAATTTCACAAATTTAACTTTGGATTCCTGAACAACGTCCCGAGAAACACCCGTATATAAAATTTTGTATGGATCCGTTGATTTTTGAAAAGTTCGTCCGCCATATGGGATCCGCCATCTTGAATTACGAAAGTTTGATCTTGGAATTCGAACCAGTAGCCAGAACGGCTACTGCATGATTTTTTAAAGAATTGTTTATCGCTGTTCTGAATTTTTACATACATGCCCAAGGCACTTTTTATCGTTATGGCCCCAATATTGTCCGCCATGTTGAAATCATGGCATATGCCACTTTGCATTCGAAAGCCTATATTTCAACGAAAATTTTGAGTGGTCGTAAGTGTATGTACGTCCTCTCAATTTTTGGGCAGAGGGGGGTGGGAGGGGGGGGGAATTGACGTGAAACGTCCCAGGTATAAATTCATATTGCCAAAGATTTCAATGATTTCTCAAAAATATCACAAATTCCACAAATTTTAACAAATATTTCAAAAATGTTTCAAACATTTCGCAAAGATTTCAATGATTTTACTAAGATTTCAAAACTTTGGTTAAGATTTCAGGTAGATTTCGAATATTGCACAAAGCCTTTAATAATTTCCCAAAGATTTCGCAAAAATTTTAAAGGTTTGCAAAGATTTCCTATAGATTCAAAAGATTTCACAAAGGTTTCAATAATTTTTCAAAGATTTCACAAAGAATTCGGATAGATTTGAAAGATTTCACAAAGACTTCAATTGGTCCACAAAGATTTCCGATAGATTTCAAAGATTGCAAAATGATCTCAATGTTTCCTAAAGATTTCATAAAGATTTTAAAGATTTCAAATATTTAGCACAGATTTCGGATAAAATTTTCACATTTCACAAAGACTTCAATTATTTCACCAAGATTTCAAATATTTTGCAAATTTTTCAAATATTTAGCACATATTCCAGATAGATTTATAAGATTTCACAAAAACTTCAATGATTTTTCAAGGATTTCAAAAATCTTTTAAATATTTCGCAAAGATTTCCAAAGATTTCAGAAAGGCTTCAAACACGATTTGAACGATTTCCACAAAATTTCACAAATATATTTAGCAAAGATTTCGGATTTTAAGTATTAAAATACTTTAATTATTTCACAAAAGTTTGTGATAGATTTCAAAGAGGGCACAAAGATTTAAATGATTTCGCAAAGATTTCCAAAGATTTGACGAAGCTTTCAATGATTTTCGATGAATTTATTACTCCGATTTCAGAGGGGGGGGGGGGGGCAATCAATACGCTGCCCCACCCTTTTCTATTTCAGGGGGCGTGCCCCCTGTGCCCTCTATGGCTCTGCTTTATTTTGAAAATTAAATTGTGTAACACTATTAACCCATCAGCTGCGGATTTCTTTTACTATCGCGGATTTTCAACTCCTTTTCGATGTTTCAGCTATATTACTTCAAGTAACTTAAACTTATTAGCTAATTTAACTAATTACCTTCATAAATAATCATTTAACTAACTAATTGAAACATAACAGATGTAACTAATTTAAACGAGATAAAACGCGTGGCACCATACGGTACCGCTAGACGTTCCTGGGTTAATAATAAGATTTATATTTACAAATAAAACTCCTTGAAATGTTTCAAATTTGATCACTTGCATGATATACAATAAAAAATCCAAAGAACTTACCTGATTTAATTTTCTTCCATTTTGAAAAACTTACTCGAAAAAGACTCGAGAAAAGTCGTCTTTTCGGTATTAAGGTATATCTTTGCCAATTGTAGTTCTACTATTATATCGTTAGTCCAAAATTCATCTTCTTGGTTTCAAAACCTATTATTTGGTTGTTAATTCAATTACTTTGTTGATAAGTCAAAAACCATTATTGGTTGAAAATGTAATGTCTTGTGTTGAAGTCATACTTTTTTGGTCAAAAGTTTTTAATGGACTTTTTAAATGAAAAGTTTAGTTTTAAATTTTTAACCCAGAATTCATCACTTGTGGTCACATGCTTTGGTAGAAGACTCGTCTTTTCGGTATTAAGGTATATACTTGCAAATTTTAATTCTAATATTATATTGTTAGTCCAAACTTCATCTTTTTGGTTTGATAAACTATTATTTGGTTGTGAATTCAATTACTCTTTTGAAAAGTCTTTTTTTTTTGGACGTAAATTCAACACTTTTGCTGAAGATTGGTTTTTTTGGATAGAAAGTTTTGGATACCAATGTTTTGCGAGCACTGATTCTATTACTTTGCTTATTGAATTACTTTAATCATAATATTTCTGTACAGTCAAGAAACCCGGCGCTGCAGCCTGTGACCAACGGATTAAGATACCTAGAAGATCAAGTGAAAAGCTACAACAGCTAGCGCACGACACGAAGAATACACAACTCGTCTCCCAGGCTAATAGGATCATACAAAATTTCAATGAGGGTGTTCGACAGCCCATTTTAAAACAATATCTTACTACCGAAATGGCACAGAGGGCCTGCCAAACCCAGCAAGTCGTGGGTACTCCCAACCCACAACGGCCTAATGTTAACCTACAAGATACTAGCATCACGCAACAGACGACTAATTGTGCACAACAGCCAATTTTAAAACAAAAGCTTACTGCCGAAAATGCACAGAGGGCCTGCAGGAGCCAGCAAGTCATGAGTAATCGCAACCCACAATGTCCTAATGTTAACCAACAGGATAATAGTATCACGAAACAGAAGATTAATTGTGTACGGCAGCCCATTTTAAATGTACAGCTTACTGCTAAAAATGCACAGAGGGCCTGCCAGAGCCAGCAAGTCATGGTCACTCGCAACCAAAAATGGCCTTATGTTAACCAATAGGACAATAGTAACACGCAACAGGTGACTAATTCTGTACATCAGCCCATTATAATCAACAGCTTACTGCTAAAAATACACAGAGGGCCTGCCAGAGCCAGCAAGTCAGGGGTACTCGCAACCGAAAATGGTCTAATGCTAATCAACAGGATAATAGTATCACGCAACAGACGATTAATTGTGTACGGCAGCCCATTTTAAATCAACAGCTTACTACTGAAAATACACAGAAGGCCTGCCTGTGCCAGCAAGTCCTGGGTACTCGCAACCCACAATGGCCTAATGTTAACCTACAGGGTAATAGTATGACACAAAAGGTGACTAATTGTGTATGTCAGCCCATTATAATCAACAGCTTACTGCTGAAAATACACAGAGGGCCTGCCAGAGCCAGCAAGTCAGGGGTAGTCGCAACCCAAAATGGCCTAATGTTAACCAACAGGATAATAGTATCACGCAACAGCCGACTAATTGTGTACAGCAGCCCATTTCAAATCAACAGCAGCTAGGCCTGTACCAGTAACTGGTAGAATTTGAAGAAGCGCCGCAAGGACTTATGGTGTACGAACAATCGGATCAACAAGTATGACCATTGCAGCAAGTGTGGACACTCAAGCAAGGATGCCAAGTCGAAGAAGCACATGCAAATGTACAGCTTACTGCTAAAAATGCACAGAGGGCCTGCCAGAGCCAGCAAGTCATGGTCACTCGCAACCAAAAATGGCCTTATGTTAACCAACAGGACAATAGTAACAAGCAACAGGCGACTGATTGTGTACATCATCCCATTTTGATTCAGCAGCTTACTACTGCAATTGCACAGAGTGTCTGCCAGAGCCAGCAAGTAATGGGTACTCGCAACCCACAACGGCCTAATGTAACCAACAGGATAATAGTATCACGCAACAGCCGACTAATTGTCTACAGCAGCCCATTTCAAATCAACAGCAGCTAGGCCTGTACCATTAACTGGTAGAATTTGAAGAAGCGCCGCAAGGACTTATGGTGTACGAATAATCGGATCAACAAGTATAGCCATTGCAGCAAGTGTGGACACTCAAGCAAGGATGCCAGTTAGAAGAAGCACATGCACAATCCCTTTTCCACGAGCAGGAAGTGGTCCAGGCTCAAAAGGCGCTTTTGCAAGCACAAGCGGCGTTTCAAGCAGCTCAAGAAGAGCTCCAAAGAGCGTTGAGAATGCAGGCCCAAACCCATCAGGCACAACGGAAAAAGCTGTGCACCAACCACTGCATTCAAATCCATTTCAGGTCAGTTGAAAGTTCATTTCACTTACTTTAAAACTCGTCTTTTTTATATGTAATATTAAATCATTGTGGTAAAAATTTCATATTTTTGAGTTGAAAAGTTATCTTTTTGGTAGAAAATTAATATTGTTGGTTGAAAATTACTCTTCTAATTTAAAAATTCAACTACAACAGGCGACTAATTGTGTACAGCAGCCTATTTTAAATCAACAGCTTACTGCTGAAAATGCACGGAGCGTTTGCCAGAGCCAGTAAGTCATGGGTACTCGCAACCCAAAATGGCCTAATGTTAACCAACAGTATAATAGTATCACGCAACAGGCGACTAATTGTTTACAGCAGCCTATTTTAAATCAACAGCAGCTAGGCCTGTACCAGTAACTGGTAGAATTTCAAGAAGCGCCGCAAGGACTTATGGTGTACGAACAATCGGATCAACAAATATGGCCATTGCAGCAAGTGTGGACACTCAAGCAAGGATGCCAAGTGGAAGAAGCACTTACACAATCCCTTTTTCACGAGCAGCAAGTGGTCCAGGCTCAAAAAGCGCTCTTGCAAGCCCAAACGGCGTTTCAAGCAGCTCAAGAAGAGCTCCGACGTGCGTTGACAATGCAGGCTCAAACCAATCAGCGCACAACGGAGAAAGCTGTGCAGCAACCACTGCATTTAAACTGATTTCAGGTCAGTTGAAAGTTCATTTTACTTACTTTAAAACTCGTCTTTTTTATGTGTAATGTTGAATCATTGTGGTAAAAAATTCATATTTTTGGGTTTAAAAGTTATCTTTTTGGTAGAAAATTAATATTCTTGTTTGAAAATTACTCTTTTTATTTAAAAATTCAACTACTTGTTTGAACATTCATTTTTTGTTTGTAAAATATTTAACTGTGTTGCTAAAAAATTATTTTTTGTTTTTTTGAAAAAATATTTTTCATCTGGAAATGTAACTATTCTATTTTTGGATGGAAGTTTATCTTCTTTCGATAAAACTTCTGCCACCTGGTTAAAAATCCATGTGTTTTGTTGAAGATTCGTTTTTTTGTGGTGGAATATTAATCTTCTTCGTGAAAAATTAATGTTTTTGGTTAGAAATCCATAACGTTTTAGTTGAAAATTCATATTTTGAAGTTGAAACTGAACTGTTTTCTACAAGGTTTGTCTTTTTGGTGTAATTGGAGTATTTTAGATTGAAAATTTGAATATTTTTTGGTTTAAATATCTTCTTTTCCTGGGTTTCAAATTAATTGTTTTTATAGGAAATTTTATTATTCCATCTTTGGCTGAAAATTCATCTCTTTAGTACAAATGTACATCTTTTGTTGATAATTCGTCTTTTGTTTTGTTTAAAATAATTGTTTTAACTCAAAAGTGACCTTTTTTGTTGAAAAATCACGTATTTTGTTGAAAGCTCGTTTCTTTTCTTCAAAATCATTTTTTGTAACTTAATATTTATCTTTTTATTTCCAATATTATGACTTTCGTTTTCATCACAAGTCTTTAAAATAAATGTAGGAACAAACTGTTTTTGCATCAACATTATTGGTATTCTATGTATGTAAATTTATTCTTATACCAGGAGAGAAATAATTTACAACTGTTAGTTTTTCTAAACTTTTTTTTTCGAAATCTTCAAACATTTACATCTTGTTTAAATTTTTTTTGAAATCTTCTGAAGATTCAAATTATTTCTGGATATTTTTTAAATCGTGCAAAAATTAAAAAATTGTGTTACATTATTCCCGGTTCTTTTTTAATATATTTTTAAATTTTCTATTCTACTAGTTACTAGAACAGTCGGATATTTCTATCTTAAATTCCCCACACGTGAAGTTGACCAATGGGCAAATGAAAAGGTATATTTCACATCGAATTCCCTTCTCACACAAATTGATTCTGACGACTTATTTTGTAGGGTTTAGAAGAATATGTGAAGAAACTCGTGAAAGAGGAGAAAGAGAGGGAAGGAAGAAAACGCAAAAGAAAATGAGAAAAATAAATCAAAGGAAAAGGAGAAACAGAAATCTAAGGAAAAGAAGGGCAAAGAAAACAAAAAGGACTTTAAGGAAAGAGACGGGATACAGATGAAAGAGGCTACAGTAGAGCAGATCGGTGGAATCGAGGTTGGAAAAGCAGACTGCCAAGCCACTGGGATGAAGGGTCTCCGTACCACTCGCACGGTAGAGGACGTAGAGGCAGAGGCGCAAGAAGATAGAAGGTTCATTCATTATTCATTTTTCCAATTTCGATCGAATCCATTTCAAAATGAGGAAAGAGACATAAAAAATTAAGAATGAAAGGGTTGCACATCTATAAAAGTTCTACAAAGTGCCTCTTGCTTCTTTGTGGTACCTTTATGTTCTGTGATATCTTGTTCTTTGAGGAAATCTTGCACCGCTTACAAAAAAAAAAATTTTGTTTGAAAATGAGCATTTGTAAACCAAATATTTCAAAGTAAACAATTTGAAACTGAATTATTACAAGTACGAAGCCTTGAATCGTTAAAATTTCAATGAGAAAATTCGACTAACATTAAACTAGAAG
>CAKNWU010323215.1:2226-16027 GCA_932072015.1 Andricus quercustozae
AATCTTACTCTATTAGGCTCATCGCGTGCGACTTCTTTGCTCACGTAAAATGCACTGAACAAAAAACTTATTTGAATCAATCAAAATTTCTTTAGTTCAAAAAAATGGTAGAGCAGAATTTGGCCGAAGAAATATTTCTTCTATTCAAAGAAACTAGTTATTTTTTTGTGGCGATAGTGATAACGAAGTTACTTTCATAAATAAGTAACGAATTGGTAACTAGTTAAAATTTGTTCGGTAACAGTAGCTATAAAAAATGTTACTTTTTTAGTTACCTTCGAAATATAGTTCACAAGTCTTTTTTGTGACAAGCAATCAATTATATTGCTTTTGCAACTATTTTTCTTCACTATTCAAATTGTGGCTGTTAGTTTTCAAACAACTCTTTAGTACGGCAGGAGGCATATTGAACTCGAGAAGGGACAGATTGAACGACGAAGTTTTTGAAAAATTATTGCTGTAAAAAATAAACAAGGAATACATAGTGCTGCCACAGTCTAATTTACCTGTGCCTGTGACTAATGTGCCTTTTCAATTTAAATGAATTTCAGATGAATTTTAACGAATTCAGGATAAATGAAAAAAAAAACAATGACTTAAATAACAATGGAGTGAATTTAGAAGAATTCAAGGGAAATGAGCCGACTGCGAAGACGTAAAAATTCAATCTTAATTTTTGTAGATCAATTGAATTGAAAAAAATCAAAAATATTTCACTGATTTCCGTAAATTTTGAGTCAATATATAAGAATTCAAGGAAATTCAAAAGAAGACTTAAGTAACATTTAAAGAAACCTAAACTAAATAAAAAAAAATTCTTTTAATTGAGTAGAATTGAATGAGTTTAGCGAGAGTTAAAAAAATCAAGAGAATTACAAAGACTTCAAAAAACTGTTTAAGAATGCAGAATAAATTAATAAGAATTCAGGGTGAATTCGAAACGAATTCCAATGATCATGTTGAAAAAAAACAACAGAAAAATTCAAATATTCCACTGATTTTAGTAAAATTGGAGTGAATTTAGAATAATCCAAGAAAATTCAAAAGACTTTGATGGAATTCATAAGAATATGAAAGAATATAATTAAACCATATTTTTAAAAATCGAAAAAAAATTTCGTCGATTTAAGGAAGATGGAAGTGACCAGATTTCAGGACAAATTCAACAGAATTTAAGTAAATTAAAAACAATTGAAACAGTTTAAACAATACAAAAATATTCAAAAAAATAATTCAGTACTTCAAAAATTTGGAATGAATTGAAAGAAAATTAAGGGAATTAAAAAAAATGGATAAAATGCCTGAGAATTCTAGGTGAGTTTAAAATACTTCAGGAGAAATTTAAAAAAAAATCCTCGAAAAAATCCATTGAATGGAGTAAAATTTAGTGAACTTAGAAGAATTCAAGTGAATTCGTGACAATTCAGGGTAAATTAAAATACTCAAGAGAATACCAAAGTATTTAAAATAAATTCAGAATAAAAATAATAAAAATCAGGGTGAAATCCAACTGAATTCAAATCAACTGAAAAACATTTTTAAATCCAAAATATTCCATTCATTACAATCAATCGAAAATTAAGTGAAATTTAAAAGCTCGAAAACGTTACTAAACTGCATGATTAAAAAGCTCCCTTTCTCTTCACAGAAGCAAACTGGTAGTAAAAAACATTGCCGGTAATGTGCGAAGTGGGGTAACAGTCAGCAGGGTAACTGCGGCTGAGGTAAATTCACAGTGACAACTCGAAAATTTTTCCGGCAGATTCCGTTAGAGGTAGCGCGTTAGAAAGCTGTAACGTGATGCCTGTAAAGGAGCCCGCTGCAAAAATCTTGAATATACACAGTGAATTTACCTCAGCCGCAGTTTCCTGCTGGCGTTACCCCACTTCGCTAATTACCAGCAACGGTTTCTTAGGCTTAGTTTTTTCAGTGTTTCTTATGCAATCATGATTTAAAACCTGTCAAATGTCTCTATTTGAAACGACATTAACTTATGAAAGTATAATAAGTCTGAACGAATTTAAACTAATTAAAAATCACCTCATACTAATGATTAAGGATCGATGAACAGGCGAAGAGACGGGTAACCTGCTGCTTTTTAAAAGTTGAAGTCAATTAAATAAGATAGTCACCCTTTCAAGAACCATTGACAGGGTGGGAAGAGAGGACTTGAGAAGTACCAGTATAAACAGGCTTTGCGCTCGAAAGTTAATCTAATCCCCGCGTAATAAGTTAGTAAAGGCAGAAGAGGCAAAGAGTTAAAGGCAGGGGTTAGAGAGGGAGAGGGGAAGCAAACAGTCCAAAAGGCCCTGGAGTCTCGGTCGGCAAAGCAGAGTGAGGAAGGAGGTAAAGAGCGATCGGTTTATAATGATACCCTGCAAGAACCACCCGTCTTTCGAGCTAGAGGGGTTTCAACGAGTAGCGCGGTGCGGTGAAGGAACTTAATTACCGTTTAATGAAACTCTCCGGAGAAATGAAATCCTTATCTGGCAAGAATGCGCGAACGTATACGTACGACGGAAGGAAATTCTTGATAATTCCGGTTGCGTTAAAGAAGAGGGATGGGAGAGTTATGAAGAAATGAGTCAAAAGTCAGAACTTCCGCTTTGCCTGAAGATTATATGTATGAAGAAGAAGTATTGTTAGCTTATTTTATCACTATTTTACTTTTTCTCACCATATTATCATTAGTTCAACGAGATTTATCAAAAATTGTGATGCATGGAAAATTAACTAACAAAATAATCAACAATAACAAAATCTGGATAAGCAAATATTCGAAAATTTTAACCCTTATTAAAAAGAATCAGGATGTCTTCCCGATAAATGATTTTAAATTCCTGGTTTTCTTCTGGTTAACTGTTAATTTTTCCCGGACAATTTAAAAGAGTTCAAAAGACAGAACGATAATTCTGAATTGAAACATTAGATCATTTTTTGTCATAAGAATTATAATTCAGATTTGGAACAGAGAATTTTGCGAAAAAATTATAATTCACAGAAATTCCCTGTTCCAAGTCAAAATTACATTTATTTCTAAAAATGTCCTGTTCTAAATTAAAATTATATTTATTTGCAACGTTTTTCATTATAATTTAGAGATACAGTATCTCCCTTTTTCTAGAATTTAAAAAATTGTATTTTTTGAATTCCGGTAAGTTTTTATTTGCAAAATAAAAAGAATTTTTAAATTCAAACGAACTCTGATTTGGAACAGTGGATTTTCAAAATCTGACGAATTCTGACTTAAAACCGGGATTGTTTTTGTTAATTCCCTTTTTATGAAGGCTGTGTCTACTCGTCCCGAAAAATTGGGGCAGTTGGAAAAGGGGATGGACTAGTCGTCCCGTAAATTTGGGACGACTAGCCAAACTTACGAAAAATATTTACTAATCCCGAATTTCGGGACAACGAGACACTTTGTTTTATGAATCAGAATGAAAATTATTTTCCGAAATTTCCCGTCTCATATTAAATACTAGCTGTCCCAAGATAAAATTATAATTCTTTACGAAATTCCATGTTACAAAGTAAAAATTATCATTCTTAACGAAATTTCCTGTTCTAAACTGAAGCCAAAATTAAAATTACAATTCTTATCTCAGAGTTTAAATTATGATTCCAAATCCAATTCCGTGTTCCAAATCAGAATCATATTTATTTACAATAATTTTGATTATAATTCTGATATATAGTAACGCTCTTTTTCTAAAATTTGAAAGAGGGTAGTTTCAAATTCTGCCAAATCATAATTTGCAACAACAAAAAATGGTTGAATTCAAACAAATTCTGATCTGCATCAAGGAATTTTCAAAATCTGATGAATTTCGAGTTAGAACGGGGATTTTTTTGTTAATTTCCTTTTTATAAATCAGAATTAAAATTATTTCCCAAAATTTTCTGATTTTGGAAAAAAGTAGCTTCTCTTAATGCAGACAAATTATTTCGTATTTTTCAGACTAGATGGAGATATAAATTAAAATTTATTAAAATCCAAATTTTTATCAGAAAAAAAGATCGCTCTCCTCTCACTCTACTGGGACTCGAACATTGTGTAAAACCTTGCTAAATTAGCGTATATCAGAAAATTAGAATCTATCTCTGATCCCTCTGTAGATCAATTGGTTAGAGCACTGACCGGAAATCAGTTGATTTCGTGTTCGAGTCCCAGTAGAGTGAGAGGAGAGTGATCTTTTTTTCGGATAAATTTTTAATTTTAAAAAGTAGCTGTTCAAAGAAAAAATTATATTTCTTTCAGAATTTCCCTGTTCCAAAGTAAAAAGTGTAATTCTTCAAATAAATTCTCTGCCTCAAAATTCAAAATTATATTTCTTTACTGAAACTCAATGTCACAACTTTGAATTATGATTATTTTCAAAAAATCCCTGTTCCAAGTCAGGATAATTATAAATCTTTGCATTTTTTTAATGTTTCGTTTACATATTCCCTGTCCCAACTCAGAATTAAAAATATTTTAGAAAATTCCCTCTCTCTAAGTCAAAATTAAAATTCTTGACTAAATTCCACGTTCAAAAGTAAAAATTATAATCCATAAATTACAATTTTCTTCGGTCTAAGGGTCCGAAGAAAACTCTTTATCGAGAATTTATTTACAACAACAGTCGAAAAAAGGAGAAGCAATTTGGAGTCTTGCTCCAAATTTTGATTTAATTTATATTTTCAAAATTTTTGGTCATTTAAAAATTTACCATACATGTCCAAAATTGTACAAAATGTCCGTAATTATCAAAAACTTTCCTGAATTAATATTCAAATCAATTTAAACTTGTCCAAATTACTCCATATGCGCAGAAATAATACCTGCCTTACACAAAACGTCTGAAAGCATGCGTTTGTTATAAAAAATATCATCTGCCAAGGGAGAGGGGACTTTTTACGACTCCTGTATTTTTCAGTACACGTCTCCGGCTCGCTCGCCTACGTCTCGTACTGAAAAAATTACACTCCTGGAAAAAGTACCACTTCTCACCCTTGGTGCATAATATACTAATTTATATATGAACTAAAAGTTAACAAATTTTAGAAAACCTTATATTGCGAGCCACTTTACTCGTTAATAACAGAGTAGGGTAGCAACTTATTACAAATAACTAAGTTACTGAAAAGTTACGTTATTTGTAACTATTGGGATAACTTTGTTATTATTTTTAAAAGTAACTTGTAACGTAATTTAGTTACTATTTCTGCAGTTACTTGGAACTTTAATTTTAGTTACTTTGAAATAACTTTGTATTTCTTGTATATTCTATTAAGAGAGGTTTATGGGTCAGTTATGATGGGTAGAAAATTATTCTCTTTTGCTTGAGGATTCAGTTATTTTGTTGAAAATTCATCTTTTTTGGTTGAAATAATATCAAGTATTATATTTTTCATTACCGATTCATCTATTTTGGTTAAAAATTTTACTACATGCTTAAAAATTAATGCATTTAGTTAAAAATTCAACTATTTTGGTGGAAAGTTGAACTAGTTGGTTGAAAAATAATACACAATTTTGTTGAAAATTCAACTCTTTTGTCGAAAAGTGTTGTTTTTAGTTTGAAAATCACCGATTTTGGCAAACAAAATTTCGTAGAGGGTTAAGCTATTTTCTTGAAGATTCGTCTTCTCTAGTTGAAAAAACTGGTTGGTTGAAAGTTGAGCTACTGTGTTCAAAAATCAGTTGTTTGGATGAAGATTCATAATTTTAGTTGAAAATTTCAATATTTTGGTAGAAAATTCAACTATTTGGTTGAAAATGTACTTCTTTTTTGGAATTTCAACTTTTTGTTGAAAATTCACCTATTGGGTTTCAAAATGATAGAAAATTGAACTATTTAAATGAAAATGTACTTTTTTGTTAAAAATTAACTTTTTTGATAAAAATTAATATTAACGGTATGAAAATTAAACTATTTGTTTGAAAACTCCTGTATTTTGTTAAACCACTTGAAACTTCTACTTTTTTGTTCAAAAGTGTTCTTTTTTGTTTGAAAATTAATTTCTTCCGGTAAAAAAATCATCTTTTTTGGTTAAAAATACATCTCTTTGGTTAAAAAATTTTACTGAAAAATCATTCTTGGTTGGAAATTCAATAACTTTATTAAAAATTCGTCTATTTTGTGGAAAATGCAATATGTTTACTTAAAATGATAGATATTTAAAGCGTCTCAAATTGAATCACACAAAACGTGTTTTATCTGAAATTTGAAACATATAAGGCCCTGATACTTAGAATTGTTACCTGAATTTCAGAATGGAGTCTTAAATCTAGACGAATTTTACTGAATTGAATCGAACTAATATTAAGGTATAACAATTATAAGCATTCTTATCCACAGTCACACAAATAGTATTTTCAACTATTTTATCACTCGAAAGTCGAAAGCTGAACAATGCGGAAAAAGAAAACTTGTCGAGAATCTGATACGGCAGGATATTTTGAGTAACATGTCTATTACTCAATTTAAATTTTATTCTAAATATATATTGTTATTCACTTACCGAAATATATTGTGTATTTTTTATTTACTTTAAGTAAAGAGTATTTCTGTTTGAGTTAAGTTTTTATGAAGTATCATCTCAGTTACTTTGAGTTTTAAATGATAAAATTAAGAAAGTGAAAAAAGTAACTTTTTAGGTAACTTGAAGTTACGAGTAACGTAACTGTAACTAGTTACCTTTTTTTGATAAGTGACATAACTATAACTATAACTACACTCATGTCCCGAGATAATCACCCTCAGTCTATGCTATTCCGAGAACTGATGGCCTCGGAATGTGGTGATGTGCGGAGCAAGGAGCGTAACAAACAAGCAGGAGGGACGCACTCTCGGCGCGTTAGTTGCATCATGTTACGTCATGCCTCGCAATCCGACGGACAGCGTTCATGCGACCCTGGTTGTTTACCTATGGCGTCCTCAGAGATGTGCTTAACTCGGGAGTTGAGTGTTGTTACTGAAAAAAAGTAACTTTCCCAACACTGTTTAGTAATACTTTCACACCTTGGATCTCCGTGTCGTTCTAAGACAGTGGCAAAAGTTAAAGTGTAATTCAGCGAATAGAAAGAGTAAAGGGGAGCAGAGGGAATGAGGGACGGTAAACGTGGAGAGTATTATGTGTCAGAGAAAATATCTGGGCTAGCGTTTTATCGGATATTCGGAGTGCTGCAGGCAGTCAGGATTGTCGTGTTCGCCTATTTCTTCGACTTCTTCCTTAAATAACTTAATACACCGTGTACTACCACGCCTAGGATCATACGTATGTACATATAAGCAATATTACAGTCTCCTCATCCGATAACCCCACCATAGTTTTGATATTTTATTCATCCTAGGGCGAACATATATGCCGACTCCTTTCGGGCGAATAGCTGCTGCAGCAACGACGTTTCTCGACATCCGCCGCTTTTCTTCCGGAATAAGAGAAAATAGGTGGGTGTCTTAGGAGGTTCATGGTTGAGACTTGAGACTTGAGACGCACGCGGGTGAAAGGGCGAATACCGTGGGATGAGATCCAGAAGAAAAGAGAACTACTTTTCAAACCTTGCGTGAGTAGGTACTGGGTACACGTAGACTCGTAGAGGGAATCGAAGAGAGAAATGCCCTATAGTTTGGCATGGTGAATGTTGAGTCCTCCTTAAATTCACTCGAATTGAAATGCGACGACTCGCTTACTCGTATATACGAACAAGCCTCTTCCTACGTATACTTCCAGATCACAACTTTCGGATAAAATGTACTCGCTTGCGGTACAAAATATGTTCCAGAGGTGTTTCGGTTTGTAAATATACTTTCCTTAGTAAGGCCGTCACCAGGTAGTGAAATTTATATGAATATCTCTTTACTCTCTGTATATAATAAAAAAAATTTATATGCCATTCCGCACCATCCACTCTATCTCTTTCTTTTGTCATTATGCCTCATATTTCTACGATTACGAGTATGTCACCCCGGACGCTTTCCAAGTCAGGATTATAAGACCTGACAGCCATCTAATCGATTTTAGTGAAACTTAGTGAAGTTGTATTGATTTATGGGTAATTATTTTTGTCGAAAGGATTTTCGAAAAATTTGAAAATTCTGAGATCTACACCATTTTGAAATATGAGGCCGACTTTTCCTTAAATTGTAATATTTCCGACACTTTTTTCGGATTCTAATGAAACCTATAGACATTTTGTAAAACAAGGTGCTGTTTTATATTAACTATGGAAGAAAAAAATCTTTAAAAATCTAGCGCATTCCATTAAAGATCCAATAAAAAAATTGTTTCAATTTTTTGTTCAAAATAACTAATTTCTATTAAAAGTACCGATTTCTAGTATGAAAAGCCAACACAGCCAAAAATTGTACACAAATCGTGAATTTAATGACTCAATGATAGTCTGAAAAATCTTAGGATTTTTTAAATTAAAAACACCAATTTTCGACGAAAAACACTAATGTTACAAAAATTGTTCCAATTTGTAAAAAAAAACCCGCTATTTTAACATATTTAACCGATTCGGCTCAAACTTGGAGGGATTTTTTTCCCGGGAACCTCACAAACTGGGGAGGAGGAGACAAGACCTCTATTCGAAAGTCAATTTTATGGACCACCCTATGGGACACCTTAAACTTATTACAATTATTTGAAACATGTGCATTAGGTCACTTTTAATAAGTATTTAACAAATTTCGCCTTTTCAGACAACCGTAGTCTAAAATAGCTTGAACAAGAATTATGTTGTAGAAAAAATGTGTCTGACAGCAAATGTAAAAAATGGTCTACGTATTCTTTCATACATCCGAAGTTACAGCGTCCTGAAAAATAACCCTGTTCATGAAATTTCGTCAAGCATTGAGTTTTTTTATAACTTGTTTCTGGTGCACATAATGTAAAAGGTTGTTTCTGTGGTAATAAAAATACGTACAATTCGCTGTACAATGAAAATAAATTAATTTCCAGTTTAGTCGATAACTCAGGCACACAAAAAAGTGTCTTGAGCGAGAGGTCAGAGTATGGTATCTATATGTATTTTAGGGCGTTGAACACGAATCTGAAATTAGTTTTCCCCCAGCACGTCAGGGTTTTCCCCTAGACGCAGAAAATATCCTAGAAAATCGACTTTTCTGAATATAAATTACCCTTGGTACTGAAATAATCTAGAAACAGGTCAGAGCATAATATCTTTATGTTTTGGTGCGCTGAATACGGATCTGACATTAGTTCTTCGCCAGCACGTCAGGGTTTCCCCCTAGACGCGGAGAATGTTCCTAGAAAATCAGCTTTTTCGGGTATGAAATTACCCTTGGTATTGAAATTGCCTGAAAACAGGCCAGGCAAAATATATATGTGTATTTTGGGGATCTGAATACGAGTTTGACATTAGTTTTTCCCCAGCACGTCAGGGTTTTTTCCCTAGGCGCGGAAAATACCCTATAAAATTAGCTTTGTGGGATAGGAAATAACCCTTCGTATTTAAATCGACTGATAACAGGTCAGAGCATGATATCTTTATGTATTTTGGTTCACTGACTACGAAACTGACATTAGGTTCTTCCAGCACGTCGGGGTTTCCGCCTAGACGCGGAAAATTTTCTAGAAGAGCAGGCTGTCTGTATATGTCAGATTCATGTGCGGCGCAACAAAATGAAGAATTAGGTTTCAGTTGAACCGCATATGGAATCAAGTCTATTTTCTTCGATTTTGACATTTTGACTTTTGGAGATAAAACAAACAAAAGCAGGCCAATCTTCAGTATGAACTACTTTCACCTATCTTAACTTCCACCTACCGCGAAAGTCTGGCACTAGAATCGAATCTATTCAAAAAAGTTCATGACAAAATTTGACAGTTAAGGAAACAAGTAGCAGAGAACATTCGAAGGTTGATATGCTAATTTTACATAGCAATCCTGAAAAACCTTCTGGGTTGTTACAAGTTTTATTCCGAAAAAAAATTTAAGATTTATAGATAAGCCTGTAAGTTTTTCCATACACAATAATTTGTATATTTCTGAAATTGATAGCCATCTATAAATTGGAAGTAAATTATTAAATAGGTCAAAGTGAGTAGGGGAAGTCGCGATTGGTGGAAGGGTACTGTATTTACTATTGTGTATAATTTGTTAATATTTAATTACGTACTGTAAAACGGTATGTTTTTTTATTTGATATAGAAAATCAAGCTATAAAAAAATGTACTTGATTTCATATACAGAGCAACTGAAACCTGATTCTTTGTACGGCCTCACCCGAAATTTATTCCATATTGTATGCATGGAGCAATCGATTGCTTGAACTTCGGATTTAAAAAACTTACACGAGTATGATCAATTTTCATTAATCATGATCATTTTCTGAAACATGTCCATTAAGTGAAATACTTGATATACTTTAAAATTTTGCTAGTAAAACTATTTGAAATTGTCAATATGTACTTGAAACATGCTATTTTTCAAGAAATAGTACATTTGTATTATAAATTAGTAGTTTACATCCGAATAAGTGTTAATAAAAATATACGAAATATATGTAAATACTACAGTCTGCGATAAACATTAAAGACGTAACAACTTAAATCATGTGGAAATGATCCATATTTTCAAATTTAAAATTTCTTGTACCAAAAAAATTAGCATTACCTATAATATCGTAAAATTTACCTTTAAAAAATCAGTATAATTTTTACATTATTCGTTTGACCTAATTTCAATTTGCCTGAATCGTTATTACATTAGTATATCGTTTCCAATTACTACTTGAACTAATGTTTATTTGCCATAACTTTCATTATACCGAATTGTCACTAGATATGTCACTTTTTTTAAACTACCATTTGTGCTATTGAAAGAATGATTTAACACCTGGCATAAAATTTCAGCACGAGATTAAAATTTAGTAAATCAGTATTAGAGACATTAATGTAAGCCTTAAACTTGGTATCCTTTCTGAAAGATTCAGTTTATAAGTCATCTCTACCAAAATACGATTTTCTGACAAAGTTATTATGCTTAATGTTCGGTCAAACTAGAGAAACTAAGATAAAATAAAAATTGACTTGAAATAAGGTTTTATCATATACAGCAATTCATAGAATATTTTTTGATCCGCTGAATCTGAAACTCACCGCTAATAAGAGCACGATACGCAAGGAAACCCTTTTAGATTGGAGACGAAGATGTAAAGCTACAATTCTGCTGTAAGTTTCTTTAAGCCGCTGAAACGAATAGTACCAGTTTTATTTGCATTAGGTTATGACCAAGTGGAGAAAAATGGGCAAGATGTCAATATACCCACTTTTCTGGTCAAATTTTATTGAAATTTTTCAATTCGGTTCTTTCGCTCCCATTCATAGTAGAACATAAATAAAGTACATACTCTAGTTGATTTTGATTCGATTAATCAACTGGATATTGATCGGACGAATCGAATATTACCAGTTTTAATGCCATGCAATTGCGCGGAAATGAGAAAATGATAATTGCCAACTGGTAAATTAATTTGACGGAATGTGGGTAAAGAGAATGCCTCTATAAATTTGCAATTAGAGAAATAATATTGCAAATGCATATAACCCGAATGTAATAGCAGGACCTTTTGTATTCGAAGAGAAGCCAGAGTGCGCGATGAGTACCAAGTACCCAGGACTTGAGCAGAGGTAAACTATTGTTCGCATTATTCAATCGTGAGTGAGAAGATGAATGAGAGAAAGAGGCTCAAAGAGAACCCTCAGACATCTCGAGCGAATCCCACTGTATACTAATTGCGTAACAATGTAGGTTCGAGTGTACCCTCCTTCCGTATGGGTGTTTGTATAACCTCTGCTCTCGTGCTCCAGTTAATGTGATTAAAATTTGCATCTGTGAACGTTACCAAATGCTAATTTCTCACGTGAAATAAAATAGAAAGGGTGTACACAAAAATCCGGCTATTTGTACCGAAATTTCGGTACACGTAGCCACGGCTAATAAAATAATGTCAGAAAATTACATCATTTGCAAAACATAAATCTCAAGATTGTTATGATATTGCTAAAGCGTAACAGGGTGTCTACTAGGGTGGTCCACAAATAATATAAAAGCATAAAATTCAATAAATTGGATGTGCTACCAAAAATATTTGTTCCCTTTGAAGAAAAAATGACGTAGTATAAATTTGAGCTAAACCCAGCAAAACATAGTACTCCCTCATCGGCCTTAAATTCTAATATCTTTCTTATTTTTGAATATACAGAAAAATATCGAAGCGATTATTTTCTTGAATAACTGTTACCGCAAATTCAATGGTGAAATTAGAGTTTTAGTAAAGTTAATGGGTATTTATCGCAATAATATGACTTTTGATACATTAATTCTAGAACACCAAAGTGTACTTTATGATAGGAAAATGAATTCTTCTAGAAATTATCCATCTAATGGAAGACTCAAATACATTTATTAATGTATAAAAAATTATATTATTGCGGAAAATAACCACTAAGTTTAATTTTTCTAAAAATGCAATTTTACCGTTCAATTCTCGGTAAAAAAAGGAACAAATCTTTTCGAGAGTATTTAAAATTTTTAAAATTTTAATTTTTTGGACTATTACCCCAGACTGTCTGCTAATTTTCGCCCACTAAATTCCCGGTTTTTTGCCGGTTGTAAATATCAATTCGCTTCTTACAAGGGGAACCTACAACGATCGGATTTTGTTTTTGGATTTATACTCATCGCATTTTAAATTTCTTTGGTATTAGCGCATGTTATGCCCCTGGTTGTAACGATTAAGTATTGATTAATTATTGTAAAGTGATTCCAAAGAACTATTTTTAATATTTTATTTGAGATTTGAATTATAATATATGTATTTATAACAATGTCAATTTTACTTAATATGAATGTAAACAATTTTTATAATTACATTGAAAATAATATCTAAGAATTATTTATCAAATACAATAACAAAACTAATTAATCAAAGATATATTTATAAAAAAATAAGAACTGTGGTGTTAACTAAATCTACGCAGATAGTTAAGGCATAGAGCTTGTATTATATTTCCCATGTCTAAAAATTTTTCAGCATAAATAACTGATTATGACCATCATTGTTTGCCAAAACGTCTTAAGCAATTATAATCTAATTATGATTCTAATTTAATATTAATTATAATCTAATTCAAATTAAAAGGGCCTTTCAAAACAAAGTAGTAATAATTAACTCGTAATAATTAATTGTTATTATATCTCTTATAGAGAAAACCATTTATTCAAAGCTTAAACACTGCTTTGAATTGTTATTTGAACTATTTCCGAATTTTTTTTCAAATTTATTTGTCTTGTTATCACGATCATCACATTTTCGAAAACTTTAAATGAAATTTTCGTTTCGAATTTGTATTTGCGGTTAATTTCTGGTTTTTCTAGTTTTATTTTAGTTGCCGGCTATTTCTCGGTTTTCCCGGTTAGTGGACACCCTGACGTAAGAATTATATTCACAATAAATTATAGGACGGTCTGGGTGGACCAAAAATGCCGGCCCAACTCCCAAAGAATTTCAGATCCACCATCCACGGCTATATATAAATTGAAGACTACATCCATTTCGAAACGAGCACTCTATTAATTATGTTCAAGTCACATAATCCAACGACTAAAATTTAAATGTCGGTTAATAATTAATTATTCTTGAAAAATTTTATTATTCTAATATATTTCGTTTATGAAAGATTAGATATGCGACGAAAATAATGTTCTGTATCTGCAATTAAATTATCTGATTAATAAAAAATATTCATTAATTAAAACTAAATCGTGCAGCAGTTTGATTCCGTT
>CAKNWU010323220.1:8535-19730 GCA_932072015.1 Andricus quercustozae
TAAATGATTTCATAAATAAGATTGCGAGTTCCGTAAATCTTCTAAGAAAAAACATACACGATAGATTTAAAAATCTCTCTCGGTTTCGCTTTGGAACTAACATCTGTATTGATTGAACTAGAATCACTAATAATTAAAATGGAGTTGTCCTTAGAAATTCAGGTGGTGGACAATGTAAATTAAATGCTCAGTAAATAATATCGTTACAACATATATAAGTCTGGTTAGAACCCCCGAGGCGTCTTTGCTAGACTAATTCGCGACGTCTTCTGCAGTCGAACCTCCTCCTGTCCGCAGACCGAGAAGGAGGAGTCGCCCCAGATGATGCTGCTATATCTAAGGCTCCTCGTGAGGAGCTTCGGTTGGTTTTTGAGATCTGCACTCTGCAAGCTCTTGATTTCAGCGCACTGCCAAGGTGGTCGGCCCCAGAGAACCCCTCCATCCTTGGCGGTGGGTGAGAGGAGGGTTCCGGATCAGTCCTCATTATTCTTGTTTTTATTTACTGTGTCTCCAATTTTGGTCCAACGAGTAGACAGGGGAATGAAGAACACCCCCCGCAGAGCCGCACTTGCAGGGGGCGCGTCTATATACTCTGTTATTCGACCTGGTGTCCCAAACTCTCCACTAAGACACCTCCTTTGTGACCCCGATGTATCCGCCTCGACTGAGAGGGATATGTCAGCGTGTTCAAGGATTTGTTAACCCTTGTGCCATTCAGCCCTTGACACGGCGATCACATCATGGCTTGGGAGCATGAGAATTCGCGACCTCGATATTCCAGGAGGCTATGCTATTATATCCTGGAAGGAGCGCCCCTTAGTTTAGGTCCCGCAGACTAGAGAATATCAGTTCCCCATAGCAGCCACACCTCACAATGCAGTCCCTCTGGTTCACCATCTCCAGGTCTCTAGTCCGAATAGACCCTTAGGCCCACCCGCCAGCTAAAAGGTCACGCGCTCCCTAGGGAGGGAGAGTTTAGAAAATCATCTAATATTTCTAATTCTCTTTTAATTTTCTATTAGAATTAATTTCTGAAATTAAAAAGTCAATTGAAATTTTCCCGTGAATCTGAACAAAATTTTTTTATTGTCTTGAAACCTTTTTAAAACTCTTTCAAGTTTTTATTTTTTGGAAGTCTTTAAACATCTGCATTTTGTTTTAAATTCTTTGAAATATTTGTAAGATTTAAATTATATTCGAATCTTTGTAAAACGTTTAAAACTTCTAAAAATGAAGAACAATATTATAAAATATTCCGATGCGTATTTGAAGATAATTTGCAAAAGTATGGAGCTGGAAGCATTTTAAAATATTCGAAACATATTGAACCAATTACAAAATTTCAATTCAAAATAAACAATGTAAAAGTATGTCTGATTATTTAGTTTATTTCGAACTCTTGTCATGTTCGTTTACACGTTGGCTCAAAGCTCTCCCGGTTTCTCTAATATAACTTTTGCCACAAGAGCCAGGGATTTCATACACTCCCGCATCACTGAGAAGTGCCTTTTTATCTTATGGTTGTTTAGGAGTTGTCCTATTTTCGCAGGCGTTTTAAATAAGCTTTGGATATTGTACGTGTTGATAATTCTTCCTATTTGTTCTGTGATACCTTGGATGCAGGGTAGGATGGTGGTCATTTCTCTCTCTCTCTTTCTCAAGTAAGTTGTGCTGACTATTTTTGAGGTATATATTCTATATTTTTAACTTATCTTGAGTAATTGTAAGTTATGTTGGTCCTAATGTGTCATCAAATCTTTTGTAAATTAGTACGTGCAAGAAAGGCAATCATTTCTTCTCCTGAGATTTGTACGTAGCATTGGTTATTGAAAAAGAAGTAAGAATTATTGCGACAGTGTTCTGTCAAAGGCATCAGATCCGAGGGGAATTTTGCAAAGGATTTAATAATATCAATTGTATCAGAGATTGGCACTTTCATAAAGAGAGATACTACGTCGAAACTCACTAGGATGGCCAGCATCTTACGCCTAGCTCAAATTCCCTCCTCAAACGTAACATATCAAGAAGAAACAGCAATTAAAGAACTCAAGCGGAATAAAGACATAATAATATTACCTGCAGACAAAAACAACACACCAGTAATAAGGTATAAAGAAGACTATATGTAACAACAAAATTACGGACTTGTGATCAAAACAATATCTAAATTAAAACCTACTTGTTCCATCTCTTTAAAACTTCACGAACTCCCGAAAATCCTTAAAAACAACATTACACTCAGACCGATCGTCAGCGCAAGAAACTCACCAACATACAATCTAGTACGCTTCCTCACCATAGAACTACATCTTGTCACAAGAAAATTCATCACACACGTCCAAATCTCTTTTGACTTTATCAAGAAGATACAACAGATTCACATTCAACCCCAAGACATCCTAGTGAGTTTCGGCGTAGTATCTCTCTTTACAAATCGATTACAACTTAATATCTAGTTCACCATGGACATTGAACAAAGTGCAAAATTAAATTTCTTGGACATACTTGTTTATAAAAGATCTGATAACACATTAAGACATGCCAGGCACAGAAAATCCACCCATACGAATAGATACATACATGCCTCCTCCCACCAACAACCATATTAAAAGCACTCGGGAATTAACTCTATTGTATAGAGAGCTGTCTCCATAACAGATAAAGGTAGTTAACAAAAGGAATTACAAAACGTTAAGCAAATCCTAGTACAGAACGACGACACAAAGAAATAAATTAATAAAGCAATATGAATATATACGAAAAAAAACGAAGTCAACACAACCTACAAACAAAAGTAAGAGAAAAATGACCACCATTCTACCCAGCATCCAAGGTATCACAGAACAAATAAGAAGAAGTATTAACAAACACAATATCCAAACCATATTTTAACCGCCTGCGAAATTAGGAAAACTTCTAAACAACCCTAAAGGTAAAAAGGCACCTCTCAATGAAGCGGGAGTATATCAAATACCTTGCTCTTGTGACAAAGTCTGTATTGAAGAAACCGGGTGAGCATTAAATCGAAACAAGACATAGCACTTTATTTGACAAAACAACTGAGGACCTTAATTTTAAAAAGGTACATATCCATTTAAAAAAAATTTTCAGGAGCCAAAAAAAACAAATTACAGTAAAAGCAATTTTTTTTTTCTTGATTTTTCGTTATAATATTGAGTAGGTAGGCACTGAAAATGATGCCCCCAAATATAAATTGGTCAGGTCAAAACCTTCAGGAGATACCGCCCTTGTTATTTTGGATATGTGCCGTTTTGGTGCAAACTCGTGGATTTGTACTACTTTGATAAAAACATCAAATTTTCTTTCAACGATTTTTAAACAAAACTCATATTTCGTTTCGTAAAATTGTTTAAGGCATTTAAGAAAGATTGTACCCAATATTAAAAATGTCAAATAAAACTATTTTATTCAAGGAACATAAGAAACGAAAATAGTTGAAATTCTCAAGATAGTACCTATTTAAAAAAATTAAAAAGCGTTTAACTTAATGTCTCAGACTAGGTTTATCTTCATGGAAGTCACACGTGGAAGGCAACATCTTCCTCATCTAGGCACATACATTCGTCATCATCGTGTTCATGGTCCTCGTCGTGAATATGCCTTTCTTGGTACTCACGATCTTCTCCATACAAAATATGCTTAAACCATTTCAAGTCAGGGTCATTGGTCCAATCATTTCCATAATGGGCTGTCAGCAGATGAAGAACATCTTTCTTCTTTTCAGATGAGCTGTTCCGAATCAAAGGCAGGGGTTGACCAAGCCTGACGTCATCTTCATTCTTCCTTCTTTTGACGATTGAACGGAAGACCTCCGAGTCATTCTCGAATCTGTAATGACTTTGACACCTTACTCTGGTGGAAAAACCTCCACCTCTTTTTGGGAATTTTCAAATTTTAATCTTTTTTGCTTGTCTTATGCCAGGTAGTTTGTTGTAATAAGAACCTAGGTCCTTGATATTGAATACTTCCCAATCGATGCCGACTTTTTTTACCTCTCCGATCTGTGAATACGTCTCTTCGTGGCCTTCGCATAACTTTATTTCTGCTCTTTTTTCAATTCTTTCTCAACCCTACCGAATGCTCGGTCAGCAGGTAGGAAAGAGTGGCCTCAGACGGGGAACGTAATCATCACCGACTTCACGTGTTCAGGGGAATGTTTTTTCATCCAAAATGAAACAAGGTAGACGATGTAGGCGTTTTTATTTTGCCCAGAACAACCGTCGCAAAACAAACAGAGCTTCTGAACCCCACTAAAATCTTGGTTACGCAAATGGTGGAATAAGGCTGAGCCTATCTCTATTGCCCCTCTCCCACTCTGCGCTTCGGTCCAGGTGTAAAACGCCGGGTTCCGCGAATCAGGTGGGACACAGAAGTACGTATAGAATGCAATTTGCCTTCTGTAGAACGCATCCCCTATGGGAGTCTTCGGCAGTGGATGGACCTGTTGAAGATCAAAAACAATGACTTCGGCATTGTCCAAATTTTTAGCCTCCTTCATGATTTCGTAGAAAGCGTTGGCTCTCAATTGATGAAGTCTACTCTGAGTAATTAGTGCATTGCATTTAACAGCCTGCTTTAGCTCCTTGGCACGCTTCAACTCCGCTTTCAACCGGGAGCATTTTGAACATGCATCTGTTGCAGGCGATGAAAAACCAATGTTAAAGTCATTCGCAAAGATTTTGTAAAAAAATGAAAATTTCACCTCAAGACCGGGAGCCGCTGAACCATTATAGAATCTGAATAGCTTTCTAATGGAAAGTTCAGCAGACATATATACGCGACGACTTTTCTCCCTGCCATAATGTGATTCCTGACACGGAAGTTTTGAAATGAAATCCTTTACTGCCTTCCTTGATATGGCATGATATCTTCTTGGGCTTTCTTTGTTACTACATTATCTATGTTGATGATATTAAATTATATTATCCTCTATCTAACGACAATTCCTCTGAAATTCTACAGGCTAACTTGGACAAATTAAACAAATGGTGTAATGATCACTTGCTTCCTATTAATTCAGAGAAGTGTAGGGTGGTACTATTCACGAGAAAGAATCCTACGTTGATTTACGAGTACTTAATTGATGGAGTGAATACAGTAAGGGTTGACACAATTCAATACCTTGGGGTGCTTTTTTATAGTCGTTTAACATTCAGCTCACATATTGACAATATTGTTGTTGCATTGCCAGCAATGTTACTATTTTAACTGATTGAATTTGCATCGGTCCTCTAGGCACGTAGTACACAAAAATACTAAAAACTTCTTGAAAGTTGTCGAATTTATTTTTAATATCGATCATGAAAGGAAGATGAAGTCTATACATATCGTAGTGCAGATCATGTATCTCTTCGAAATAGTTTTGAGACATGGTCGTCGAAAGGCATGGTGCAACATGTTTAAAGTTGGAACAAAAAAGTTAGTTACAATATCTTTTTTAAAAATTGACAAAATCCTTTCATAAAAAGAAAATAAAGTAGAAAAATAAGACTTTGATAAAAGAACAAAATCCTGATCGTAAACAAAATTTCCTGTTTTCCCCGATTTCCCAGTCTGCTAGATATCCTGATTTTTATTTGATTGTATTTTTATAAATGAAATTGAACAATTCTGAATCTATGTTTATGAATTTATTATTCTGAAGGCTGTCACAACCTAATTTACTGAAAAGAATGAGCGAGTGACCTTTTTAAACCGAAAAATTGATCAAAACGGACTAATTTATAATTTGAAAATTGTTTAAAGTTGACTAATGAGCATTATTAATGCGACTAATATTCATTTTAATTAAAAAAATTTTAAATTATAAGAAGCATAATTTAATTCAGTAAGTTTAAAATAGGGTTTAAAGAAATTCAATGGAATTCATAAGAATAAAATTCCTAAGAATTTAATGAGAGTTGAAAAAAGCTAAAGATCAATTATACAGAAACTAACAAAAATCTATTGAATTCAATAGAATTTAATGAATTAAGCAGAATTCTAAAGAACTTAAAAGAATTTAGGATAACTCAATACGAATTCAAGGTGAATTCCAAATGAATTACAATAAATGTTGAGAAATATTTGAAAATATTTTTTCCTATTTATTCCTCATTGAGGAATGAGAGACTGCCTGTTGAGTTCCCTCCCGGTGAGCAGAAAATTGCTAGAGCAGCAATCACAAAAACTGTAGTACAGACACTTTTTATCAAAGTGTTTTAATAATCGTCCCCCTACCTATATTAGGTATCCAAAATAAAATTTACATTTTTATTTCACTTATTTTCTTCATCGTAAAGGGTGTCCCAAAATTCGCGCAAGATTTTAATGTTGCACCATTTTTGAGGTAAAGTATTGCCAATGAAAAAAAAGACAGCTTGATAGCTGACAGTTTAGGGTTATTAAAAATAGATCGCTACACGGAAGAACAACGGGTTTTAATTGCTGAGCAATATTTTCAAAGTAATGAAGGTTTGGCAGCCATTGGTGCCATCGATGTCACGGTGCACTACTGCGCATGCGTTAAGCAGATCCTTTTCAGTGGTACTGAATAGAGATTAAAGGCTATATCTTATTTTGCTCTACTCTCTACCAGTGGAAAGCTATTATTCACGCATGCGGAGTACTGCTCCATGTCCTCGTTGGAGCGCTGTTGCCAGCCACATTTATGCAAAACGGTCATGAAAAATTTCAAGAAAAGAGAGCGTATGTGCCAGCAAAACCGGAGAGGACATTTCCCCGATATGATATTCCATGCATAACCCTATACTGTATACTTTATGAATCAATAAAAAATTTACAATTTTTAATTATAAACCTGTGTTTTCTATCAAAATTACTTCTTGCGTGAATTTTAGGCCACCCTTTATTCTAAAAACCCCTTCATATCAAGCTTACTAGGTTGAATTTATTTTATAATATTTAAACATATAAATTATAAGCGTATTCCATGTTTAATTAAGAAAAAACTTGTGAAAATTATTATACAGCTACTTATATTTGCATGCATTTCGAGGCTGAATTTCATTCTCAATTATAAACGTAATGAGAGCCAATAATTTTGATTTATTTTTTACTGATACAAATTTCGTTATAATGTAAATTCCATAATAATTTTTATTTCCGGTTTTAGAAAGGCGGGCAGCCTGTTCGAACCGTCGTTTTTAATGAAGCTGCATCCACCTTGGCGGCGGTCATAGCTGCTTTGATAGGCCCGAGCGCTGAATCTGCTACCGAATCTTATTTTGCAAAAACCCAAACATCATCTTTGCTGAAAATAAATAATCAGCTTATAGAGGCCAGAATATATTGTAATGAAGAAAAACTGGACAATCATACAAAATAAGTCTTTGATCACTATTTTCTGATGATACATATTTTTCAATATAATTAATAATTAGTCAACATCTTACCCATTAATGCAAGCGTGAACGCCAAAAAATGTGTCATAGTTGAGGTAGAAAATAGTGTACGGAAGAGATTTGCCTCCGATTGTGACAATCATATTTGCTAATGTCTTGGCGGCAGCGTTTTTGATCACGCCTGATACTCTTCCTGGTTTGCCTCTAGAAATAATGGAAAGTAACCCAACAATTATAAGAGTACTGATAAAAGCCTTAATGAAAACGAAAATGTTGAAAAATAAAAATGTATGCAATACACTGATTCTAAATTCAGGAGATGGTACGCAATAGTTTCAGAAAAGAAACGGGGAATTATTTTTCCGCACATACCCGCGCCGGCACATGCGACTAACACGTTTGTTAAGACGAATATAAGTTGGACTTTACTCCATTGGTGACGTCACAGCGCAGTAATGTGGCATTTAGTCCTCTAGAGAACTAAGTAATAACATGCGCATCTCCAATCTATCCCTTCTCCCTGAAACTGCGCATCGCAACTTAGATTCTTCTACACGAACGTGTTCGTTGCTAATCGACAATCTGTCCCGCTTGTTGTACAATCGACTATTATGTGACTCTTATAAGCTAGACTTTGTTCGCATATAATGCAATTATTTTTCTAGAAATGAAGAATGTTTTAAAATCTTTTTTATCGAGAATTTACTTGTTATTTTTTAAAATTATATTTTAGAATACAATTAAACTTACTTTAGGTCAAGCCAAATAAGTTCCACCTTTACTGTACCATCTGGGTTGGCTGTGTATTTGGCCGCTCCGCAGGTTCCTTCACGTCCAGGTCATGAGAAAATTTGACGCACTTCGTGCCATACACCCTCAAACTGTACAAGAAAGAATATCGTACTATATAAAAATTAAAAGGTGTACAATCGAGGTTTTTCCATAAGGAAAAAACACTCGCCCTGAGGAAGACGAAAAACTGAGTAAAAATATATTGTCTGGGGGTCGACTTGGCTCGTCTTGAGTTTGTCTCCAAAACGGACTTGTCTTAAGACCAGATGTTTAACTCTTGAGAACTAAACAGAATTTTTTCTAAATAAAATTATATTACCAATTTATGGCTTTTATATTTGCCAGGGTAAAAATCACAAAAGTTTTCGTTTGTGAATATTATTGTCCATTATACTGCGACAGTTGACGTCAAAATTATTAATACATACATAATAAATACCATGAAGTCAAGGATAGTTAACAATGCACTTTGATAATAACTGGCAAGCCTCAAAAATAAAAATTACCGGAGGATATGTTAAGTTTCTTGTTGAGCAAAGTAAAGGATCCAATTACACAGTACGAATCTTTAATGATTCTTCATTAGCAGACGCATTAAATTAGTCTAAATGAAGCCTTAACCTAATTAGAAGTATCTTAGTCATCTTCAGTTTAGGAGAGACTCTCTTCTTCCTTGACTAAAATGCTAAAAATGTAATTGTTGACATACTGTTCTGGAATATTTCAAACATAATTTCAATTGAGACATTATTCTTTATTTCTTTAAGGTAACAAATTTTGCACTACTTTTTTACTTCTTGAAAATATAAGGGGAGGTAGACGGAATTATCTTTCTTAAAAATTAGTTTCTTCAAATTTCTAATAAAAATTGATTCACATTTACCTTTTTCGCATCAAAATTTGTCGCTGCTTTGAAAGCAGTTGAACACCCTCCAGCAGTATCAGCTGCAATGCAGACTAGAAGGACGAATAATCCTACTTGAATCATTTTTTTCGCCTGAAAATTATTACAAATAAATGAGAAAAAATTTATAATAAATTCTTCATTAAATATACGATGTATAATTTATAAACGTTTTCCTATTTAGATAAATACGCATGTGGAAGAAATTTGCACTATTGGTAGGGTTGCTTAATCAAAGGATTGGGTAAAGTGCCAAAAAACGCATACCTGCCGATATACATACACTGGCATTTATAATAATCAAGAAATAGTTTGATGCCTCCACCTTTATCGGAAAAACCTCAAAAGAAGCCTAATTGTTTAAACATTATGAAGAAATACATTTATGGCTTATAATTCACAATTATCAATAAATCAATTACATGCATGATTATTTACCGTCGGGTGGTTAATCTTCCTGTAAAGTAAAATTGATTACAATTTTAAATATTTCAGAATACGCACCTTGAAGATTTTTTAGTTTTTTTCTTAGAACGTGCACGTTTCTTTGAAACAGGAACTGAAAGAACTGTGCCGCAATAGGTTTTTTCTCTGTATATATACGGCAAAAATAATAAAAATATGCTGTAACTTTTTAATAATCTGGTACGAGCAAACGAAAAATTTTTTTACGCATACATTTTTTTTAGGTAAATAGTTTTATGGCATGTAGTTTTATTGTTTACTGTATTACCAAATATACGAAAGAGGCTCGGAATTTTTCGAAAATAAGTTCATAAAGTTTTTCTTGTTTTAACTTTCAAATGTTGAATAACGCTACAAGATATTAAGAAATATTATTTAGAAGGCGGACATTTTTTAATCGTATATAGTTTTATTTTTAACTGAATTAGCAAACTCACGACTTTAGTAGAAGATCGAAAATTTTCAAAAACAAGTTCATAAAACTGTTATTCTTTTTTATTTTTTACTTTCCAATAACGACGGAAAATACTAAAAAAAAAATTTTTTTTATTCATACATTTTTTAGAGGTATACCGTTTTATTCAGAAATATTGAGAAATATTATTTAATTAGCACACCTTTCTTGCAGGTCTTAGCATCATAATATTTTTTGATTCAAAATAAAAATAAAATCTTTAAAAAGAATTTGAATCAGTTCAAAATATATGTAGGACTTTTATAGGTTTGGAAGAAATTAAAGAATATTTTATGCATTTTCGAAAATATTTTTAAGTTTTTAAATACAAGTTTCTTGATTAGTTTCAAGAGTTCTTAAGTTCCTAAACATCTTTTTAGCTGTTTTGAATTTTCCCTAAAGTTCAGAAAAATCTTTTAAAACTGTTAAAGAGGTTCTGAATTTTTTTATGGATATTCAAAAATGTACATATTATTTCAACATTTTTATATCGTTTCAAATTTTAAATTTTGTTTAGATTTTTTCTAACATTCTAAATACCTTTTAAAGTGATTCGACTTTTTCCTTTAGTTTTTGAAGATTCCTGCAAAACTAAAAAAATCCTAAACTCTCACAGATTACTTTCCAAACGTTTTTGAAATTTTTTGAAACCATTTGAAATACCCTCTTAAAATAATTTTTTTTATAAAAAAAGCATTTGAAATGTTCCTAGGAATTTCGGTTATATTTTTTCTTCTCTCGAAACCTTACATAATTCTTAAAAGAATTCTCATTTTTTTTAAATCTTTAACAATCATTTTGAATTTTTTCAAATATGTATCATTAAGTGTTCAATATAAAAAATCTTTTCAAATTGTTTCACGAATCTGAAGAAAAAATTTGTATTCTCTTGTAATATTTTTTAATTCTTTAGAAAAAACCTAAATTCTTTTCAAAATCTTGAAAAATCAACATTTTGTTTAAAATTTTTTTTTAATTTTTGCAAATTTTAAAATGTTTTTAAAACTTTTTAACAATTTTAAACAATCTTAACCTTCTTAATATCCTTAAAAATGATTTTAATGTTTTCTGAAATTTTTAAAATTCTACATAAACCTTTAAATAATCTAAATATATTTTAATAGGATTCGAATTTTTCCTACAATGAATATAAATTCTGCAAAATTTTGAAATATCCCCTTACATTTTCCCGATTATGCTTACAAAATTTCAAAAA
>CAKNWU010323239.1:1855-12164 GCA_932072015.1 Andricus quercustozae
TTCTCCCCTTTTTTTCATTGTGATATTCTTGTCTCTAATGAGCCGAAACGTGAGGTTGTTTGGAAGCTTATTTTTTTAATTGTAAATCTTTTTCGTGTTTATTTTGCAAAAGTTATTCATGATAAAATGGATTTCTTTTCAATCTTAATTTTTTTGTAACTACTCTTACGTTCGTACAAGTCAAACGCGCCTTCACAACTTCCTCTTTTTCGTCTCCCCTTACCATTGATCGTGTTTCTGAGGTAGATGAAAAAATTGCCCTATGGGACGAATGAAACTATCCAAAATAAAAATGTTCGCTAATATTCTCATTTTTAAATACTCATCTACATGATCAAAATTTCATATCTTATTTAAAATATATTCTTATTCTATACAGGGTGTCCCAGGCTCAAGTGTCCGGACTTATATGGCTGCATAAAATAAAAGAATAAATAAAAAATTCCTTTTCCAAAAATCAGTTGAAGTTTTAGTTTTTGAGTTATGAAATATTTAAGCTGGACCAATCAGGATCGCGATAAAAACCGTCGTGTGTGCGTGAGCGGAAATTCAACATAGAGTAGTGACCGATGCGCGCTGTTCTCCTATCGCTAACCCCACCTCAGCGCTCTCTTCAAAAACACTGCGTCGGATGCCCGTTCACGTACACACGCCTGTTGAGTCTGGGACACCCAGTATTTTGGCGTCAATTTTCTTTAAACCTGTTTTTTTTTTAAATGGCCAAATATTGTGTCCTGGGAATTTTACAACTTTACTTTGAGGCCATGACCTTTCTTTACAAAAAGTATGAATGAAAACAAAAGACACCACCTCTGACCTTCTCCTTGTGAATTAAATAAAATCATAATATTAGTTATGAAATAAAACTGTCTTCACATTTTTTGAAACAATTACAGGAACAATGTTGGGCTTCACATTTAGAGTAGATACCTGTTTTTCTCGAAATTATAAAAAAATAGCTTTCGAATCAGGAGCCTTCTCTAAAAACGTCGTGAAACATTGTTCTTGTCACTGCTACAATATTTATTAACACTTTAAAAAATGTTCAACTGTGTGAAAGTAATATGCCGACGCACGCGTGCTAACACGCCATGCAGTGCATATGCGAAGCATGTGTGTTGACGCGCACTGAGCGCATATGCGACCCTTTCCGTGATCGGTCTAACAGATGTTATGTAGTCCATCACACACTGAACACGGGACACGCTGTCTTACCTATCCAATCTTCATATTCAGTTGATGCAAGCGTCTTTTGCTCTTTTGATACTTCGTCGGTTTGAGCCATTGATTTGACTCCAATGCTCTCGCAGCACCGTAAACTGAACCATTTTAGCCAAGTCTTGGGGCTTAGGAGGAACCTGGATGTTAATGTTCTTTCTTGACCTGAAATCGCGATCGCCTCTCAGGAGGTGCCTCTCAAGCGTTTTTAAAAAATTCATAACAAATACAATTGTTAATATTTTTGAATGGAAGTTTTCTTATATTTTTAAGCAGATCTTAAACTAAAAAAAAAATACGTGGTTACCAACAAAAAAAGAAATAATAGGGGGCGCTGTAGCATTTCAAAAAAAGTGTCTCGGAAACGACACCCTCACTTGGCTGACATGATTCAGCTGCTCCAGGTCATCCGAAACGAACAAATCGAAGAGATTCTTAAAATATATGAGTACGGCTATAGCCGGAACTAGAACAAATCAAAAATATTGAAAATTGACAAAATGGTGCTCATTTGAAATTTTGTTTGCGAATTTTGACTTTTTTGGGGGTAGTTTTTGACTTGCTAAAAATTCAAAAATCATTATTTTTTATTTATTTTAGTTCGGGCTATAGCGAAACATCTGCTAAATATATCCTCCAAATTTGAGCTTAATCGGTCCAGTGGTTTTGACGGAATCATGTCAGCCATTTTAAAAAATCGTGTTTTGAGAAAAACGCGTTTAAAGTTTATCATAGTACTTACAGCTAGTCTGTTAATCTGCTCTGCTTGCTCCGTACAAAATTCCTTCTTCTTCTTCAAAAAGGTCTTTTATCCTTTTTTATCCATTTTTATTTTTAAATTGAAATTTTAAAACAAAAAACACAGGGCGTCTGTTTTGACTTGTGTGCCTTGACAGCCGAGGCGGCCCTCCACAGCCTGCGGCTAAGTACTCTCCGCTCTGCGCAGTTGACCCTGCTGCAGTTTCGTTAAAAAGTCCGAACAAAACAAATCCCTTTGCGTACAAATTCCACATACTATATACTATCAAAAAATAAAAAAAATCGTTTTTTTGGTCCGGTAAAATAGAAATACCCCTTTAATGTTGCTTCCTCTTCGTGTGCGGATTGTTCATACAGCGGTTGGGGAAGCGCTCCATGTACATATCCCTTTTTCGAGAGGTAGAAGACTTGATTTCGGAATGATTGATGCGAAACATGCTGAAGCTCTGCGTGTTTCTGGCACCGCAGCATATGCATACGCGCCATAAAGCCTCCGTGAACAGGGATAATGCTGGTATCTAGCAGTCTAGCAAGTCATCCTTGAGTGAATCCGTCCACTCAATGCGGGCGTTTCGTCGGTACTCTATACATACTCTGAGAGGTCGCACGGCATCCCAGAGTCAACGTTTAAGACACCTCACCCGAGTGCCATTCAGCTTATGGCACGGTTGTTACGCCTCCGCTTGAGGATTAGTTCCTTCGGGACCATCCCTGGACAATTGTCCGCGACTGCTTATTAATTATTGTAACCATATTCAGGAGAACCCTTGGTATAGGGTCCCTCTATCCGCAACCCGAGGTTGTCCGAAACCATAAGGACAACCGCGGGATTTCGCCGGGAGCGGGTGTTAATCTGAAAAACTGCACCTGCTCCCAGCGAAATCACAGTAAAAGCTCTGCTGCAACCACATCTCACGACCGTGATATAGGCGTTTACAGTCTGCGACGGTTTCAATACGATGATCTGGCAAAAGTCTTTGCACCCTGAGGACACGAAGCGAGCCAAGGACGACTGCCTTCTGCATCTTCCCTGCAAGCGTCTTAGCATTTTGTTGACACGCAGGGATGATTTTCAGGCTATTAGCCAGTGAAAGCTTGGCACCTCCAAGAGCGCCGATGATCAGAACGATTAGCTTAACAGAATATACTGGGTGTAATTGTCGCAACTCCCTTACTAGTTCTCTATACCACTTTTTCTTTTCATTCTCCTTGGCTAAGGTGTTTTTGTCAGCTGGTGCCAAAAATTCCATAACGAACATGGTTCGCTTCTGGAAGTCAAGGAGTGCTATCTCAGGCCTTCAGTGTGCAACAGAAACAATTGTCGAGAACATGCAGGTCCAGGATATGCGGTACTTCTCATTTTCTACAATTGACTCTATTTCTCTAGAAGCGTTTAGCGGATCGGTATTAGGGGCCGAAAGAGTGACAGAGAAGGTAATAAAGTACTATTAGTGCCGCATTGTGCCTTTGAATGTAAGTCGTTCCCGCATGAGTTGGACAACTAGATAGTATGTGTCCTAGATGCTCGGAGTGTGTATGACACGCTCTGCAGCTATCATCGGGAATTTCTCGGCTTAAATTGTGGTAACGGTATGCAAGAGTGGAAATGACACTGCCTTGAGGTGCCAAAATGAAACCCTCCGTGCCCGACTTCAATCCGGGTGATTTGAGGAAAGCAAACGTTAGCTCATACGGCATCGGCGTCAGCCCAATGCTGTGGTAGTGACTGCCAGTTCTCCTGCAACAATCCCCACCTCGGCGCTCGCTTTAATGTAAAAAACGGATTCGAGTAAAAAAAAACGATTCTCACGACACAGAAAGGAAAAGTTTGTTTACTAGAAGAAAGGAAGAATACAACCCTCACAGGAATATTTGGACTAAAGTCAGGGCCGCATTTAGGGTTGTGGAGGCATATCACAGCGATTTTTATTTGCCGACTAGTTACATTTGTGGGGGCCCTGGGGCCATGGCCCCGCTGGCCCCGTGCTAAATTCGGCCCTGACTAAAGTTATAACCGAGGGATACTAACTAGGTATTAGTACTGCTGCACTTAGAAAAATCCTACAATTTAAAAATTACGATAGAAGATTTTGCAAATATATTTCTAGACGGTAAGTCCTGTTAGGGATCATAATTTTAAGTTCAACTGCCTTGCTTCAGGAAATAAAATGATTCCGGAGAATAATAAGAACATACGTACTTTAGTGACACACTTTTCAATCGATGCGTTTGGATCATGTCTGTCGGAAAACTGATGAAATGCCAATTCATGGAAAAAAAACTTTTGCTCGAGTTTATTGAACGGTTTGATCGCAGTTGAGTTTTGAATTTAGACATGTCTATGACAGTAGATTTATCGGATTACAAATATCACATAGAGTACTTCAATATTCTTGTTTTTAGAAAAAGTTATCTGGACAAATTATTGTGTTAACTGGATAATTAATATTATATATATATTCACATATTTATACGATCTATTGTTTTTGTAAAAGTAATGCTAGTTGTCAGATTTTGTGGTCAGAAAGTTTAATTATCCCAGAATATTTATGGAGTATATTTTATTTTAATCTAAATGACATTAAGTATTTTATTAGTTGTCTTGAGTTTTAAGTGAAGCTTTTTTTAACAATTCAATATGTTATGTGAAAAAACTTTTTTCTTAGGTTTCTTGATTATGGCAGAGACGACACTGCACTGGATTTTGCCTATTCCATTCACTTTCAACTCATGCACCCTCACCACATGAATGACTGCTAAACTTTTTCCCTTATTCAGTGTTTCAGGATGAAAATCGATTGAATTACTTATAGCTTGTAATCCTGTTTTAATTAAAATATTCATCATCAATCCGCTTCTTGACATTCGACCGGTAATTTTTAAGGTTATGTTCATAACCAACAACAAAACTAGAACGGGTTTAGTTAGAATGAAAAGACAAATTTTCACGAAATCTTTTTGGAGGAAAATTTCGTCTATTATTTTGCTTCGTTGTGAAAAATGTTATATACGTTCTTGAAACAATCATTTAAGCATTTATTGTATTTTAAAACAATGTACACATGCTATCATATTATGTAAATTTCTATCCTTCGGGGATTTTAGGCTTTGGCCGTCGCGGGCGCTGCCTGTCATATCCGGTAAATATCAAGGTCATGTGCATACACAATAAGACATTTTTTGCTCTATCGTGTACTCAAAGAGATAAAAGATTTTTTGCAATAATCAAGTTCTTGGAGCCCCATCATTTTGTTATCAACTTTTTACCAACCATCCCTTGCAGATACACTAATTTCAATGTACTGGAAACGATGCTACAATTTCTTTGGTCAAATTTTAAATGTTAAGGGATGAATTGGGCTGTGTTTCACATTTTCTAGGAGTATGAAACTTTTTTTACAATCATTGTGCGCCCCGAGAAATAATTGTATGGAAGAAAATGGCAGACTTTCTACTTATCGTATTTTTTGTGATTTTTTTAGTTTTTGGGGGCATGAATTGGTGTTTTCCACATTAGCAAGGGAACTGAAACTTTTTTGGCGATCGTAAGGCAGTGAATGAAATGATTTCCTTAAAAAATAGTTCAGACATTTTCTGGTTTGAGAAAACAATTTTTTTGTTTTTTCGTTTGTCATAAACGTTGCAAACTTCAATTTCATTTTCTTAGTATAGGGTTGAAAAAAATGCTAGCATCATTCCAAGTAAATTGCAATTAGTGTATCTGCAAGATATGGTTGGCAAAAAAATGATAACAAAATAATGGGGCTCCAAGAATTTGATTATTGCTCAAATCTTTGATCCCATTGAGCACGCGATAGCGAAAAAAATGTCTTATACGCCATAAAGCAAATTTAGATGGGACCTTGAGAAGATGGTTTCTAGGGCATGATCGAAACGCATCTATTGAAGAAGTGTGTCACTGAAGGAATTAGTATGTTTTTATTATTCTCCGGAATCATTTTATTTCCTGAAGTACGACAGTTGAACTTAAAATTATGATCGCTAGCAATTTTTTCAGAGTAATTTCATTTCTATCGTTATTTTTTGTTGTTGTAACAAAACCAGCCCTCACAGGATTGACTGTCTAGAAATATTTTTTGCGAAATCTTCTATCATAATTTTTAAGTTGTAGGATTTTTCTAAGTGCAGCGGTAGCCTAGATTGTATCCATCGGATATGACTTTAGTCCAAATATTCCTTCAAGGGTTGTATCCTTCCTTTCTTTTAGTAATCAAACTTTGTCTTTCTGTCGAACGACAAAAAGTGGGTCAAAAGTCTAAATTTAATTGGATTTTCACCAAAATTGGTATTTACGTATTATGAAGGTTACTGATAATGAATTAGATATAAAAAAACTCAAAATTCAAAATGGCGTCGAAAAATTGGAAATTATTTTTGAATCTAAACCTAAACAAAGAAAGTTGATTAGGGAATTTCAAAGATTTTGATAAAAAATATGTTGCAAAAAAATTCCAAATTACTTAAGAAGGGAAATTATCAATTCTAATCGATTATTTAAATGTAATATAAACATTTTAGACAAATTTTACGTTGATTCAAAACATGAAAAGGTAAAGAAAAGTCGTATTTTTTCAATGACATAGGATTATTAAAATATTAACATCTAAATTGTTTAATAAATGAAAATAATGTATTCTTTTTAATCTTAAATATCAATCAAATTAAATTATTAAAATTTTAAGATAGTATGATGTCGGTATTCACCTAGAATATATTTCTATAATATTCATTACTACTACCTTTTCTGTTGGGAATCAGCAATTGAACAATAACAATCCATCTTCATCCACATTGCCTTTTTAGACACAAAAGCTTTTTTTTAATATTTTGCACTGCTCCATTTTTTTAGCGTACTTGGAAAAAGATTGGAGTTTTGTCTTGAATTTATTTTTTTCACTTTGACACTTCTGCACAGTTTTCTCCTAAAAAACATTTCATAAAATTTCCATGGCCCTATTTACGATAAAAATCAAATGTTTTTCACAGTGCACAGTGAGGGTAGGATGCAAGAATGATTTTTGAAAAAGACAGTCAATACGAACATCCATTTTCTTCTTAATATTTACATCTCTATTGACGCTATGGCTTATTCAAACTGAAGTAGTAAACATAAGAAAACTTTCCTTAACATGAAAAAGGGGGGTGTACTTCAAAAATGACAGTGACTTTGAAGCTGTTACTTACCTGACGCAACCCCAGTAGCAACGTCTGGCTTGTATGACAGAGGCCAGAGTCTGACTCAGCATCTGCTCCCTCTAGTCGACCAGACTGGCGGGAGAAATGATCAGACCAGACGATAAACAGAATCTGGTGAATAAAGGAACCAGATTCTGGTATTTAGTTTAAACACTAGTAATTAATGTAGATATTAATTAATGAAATTAAAAATCTAGCAATCAGAAATCTGACCGATTCAGAAGAATCCCCAAACTTGTAATAAGCGTATACGACAAATGGTTATGTTTGTAATATGTCAGTGTGTCTCGCCTGAAATGTAGTGACGTCTCCGCAGTATATTCTCCTAGAAAGGGCTGAAATATAGTATAAAATTATTACAGAAACCTATTTAGTACCATTTTACGTTATTTTAATTCTGTCTGGTGTTTATCATGACCAGTCTGGGCCACGATCTGCTATACCAGACTCTGGCGCCAAAAGAGCACGCCAAAGCGGAACTAGCCGGGCGCCACGCTGCAAGCAGATTCTTCTTTTTCTGGCGCGCAGCTGGCGCCAGTCTGCAGTTATCTTACTACTAGGGAAGTAGCTTCACGGTCGCGCTGTCTGATCAAGGCCCCTGGAGAGGCACCTGTCTTAATGCAGTTGTGAGCAGATAACAGGCAGATTAAAACTTACCTTTAACAGAACTTCTCACAATTCCGTATTTTGTAATAACTTTTTAGAATGATTTAAAAGAAATAGGGCAACATGTACAAAAATTATTTTAATGTTATAAATAATAATTATTCAAATTTATGAAAATAACGTTGGCAAATATGATTTCACTTTAGAATATGTTTTTCCAAATAAAAACGAGCTGAAATTAATTTCTAAATCAAAAATAATTCGTTCTGAAATGTATCAGTGCAATGATGCACATATACCGTGCATTACAATTTTTTTTACAAATTAACGTTTTACACTTGTTTCCGGCATTTCCCGGCTCTAATTTTTTAGCGAAACTTTACACACATATCTTCAGAATGCTTCCACGACCTCAGTTTTTTTGGCAAGATTTGGCAAAATTACATATTTATTATAAAAGTTTAAGTTTTAATCTAGTTTTTAGTCAATAACCTAAGTTAAATAACATTGTGAATGTTTATAAAAATTTTATTTCAAACATTCCGCATGAATGGGACACCCGGACAGTATGTTTTCTAGGAACTCTGCGTGTGCATGACATACTCTGCACCTATCGCTGGGAACTTCTTGACATAAAATGCGGTCACGGTATACTAAGGTGGAAATTACACCGTCCTACCATGCGAAAATGAAACCTTCTGTACTTGAATTAAGCCCTGATGGTCTGAGAAAAACAAAAGTTTGCTCCTTCAACAAGGACTGTGTTTCTATATTCCTGTGAGAATTTCCGTGCATTTTCTTTTCGTGTAGCTCTTGATTGAATTTTTCAACTTTTGCTTTCTTCACGTCGGCTTTCAGAAGTGAAGCATCTAGATGGAGTAATGCACTTTCCTTACTTCTGATGTTAAATTTCAGGCCAAGGGTCTCGGCCGCTTTCTCCGCGGCTTTGTAAAGTAACGCTCCTTTACCAATCATCTCGTGGTTCCTGACCATTTTTAGGAGAGGATCTCTGCCATTGGCTACAATATAAGCTGTACTCAGAACAATTCGGTTATGAAGACACTGGAGATTCGGAAGTCCGCGTCCGCCTTGACGGCGTGAAATGTATAATCGCGGAACTGACGAATTGATATGCAAGCTTTTATGCATATGCATAATCTTACGGGTGGTGATATCAAGGGCCGTAAGCTCGTTCTTCGTCCAGTGAACCACCCCAAACGAGTAGAGTATAACGGGGACGGCAAGGATGCTAGTCACAGATACCTTGTTCAACGCCAACAGATTTGAAGACCCAATCTGCCGAAGAAGACGCTTGTGTCTGATTGGGAGAGACTCTTTAACTGATGTTACATCCTGAATACGGCTTTGAGGCACGCCAGGTATGTATAGTTCTCTCCAGTGTTAAGATGTCTAATAACACTTATATCCACCAGATCAGGGTCCTTGGAAACGCCAACAATCTTCCCTTTCTTCAGATGAATTTTGGCACATTTATACAATCCAAATTCCATCCGAATCTCTCATGTGTACTTGTTGACGATATTTATAGCAGTTTCAAGTTTGCTTTTACCAGATGCATAGATCTTCAGATGATTCATATAAAATACATGAGTGACCTTATGTTTGCGATGGTTAGTGTTGACACAGAGGTATCCAGAAGAATTTCGTAGTGCGATTAATAGAGGCAGAAGTGTGAAGATAGTAAATCTAGTTTTCCAAAAGGGCATCAATCTCTCGATGCATCTTACTATGTGTGGATGCACCTTCAAGCTTTCCGGTTGTCAATCCAGGCCATTGATAGGACGGGCTGATGGGCTGCAGCGTCTTTACATACGCACCTATCAATTAGCAGGTTCTCTCGACATCCTGCTACACTTTTTTCGAGCTACGTTGTTCGTACATCACTCGCCACACAGGCTCAAGTCTTCAGACAATCCTGTTGTTCAGGATAGCTGTAAAGATCTTATACAGTATGTCCGAACAAGTTATTGGCCTGTAACTCTCTAGATTAGACAAGTTGCCTTTTTCGGTAGGAGTATAGTGCGTCCTAATTCCAGGCACTGCGTAATGGGCGTTTCCGAATTTAAATATGAGGTGAATATGCGGGCCAAATGTTTGGTGTGTAAAAGTAAACTTCTTTCATCAGAAGTTCTTGATATCGTCTGGTCCTGCAGCGGAAAAGTTTTTGGTACCTCTAAGTGCTTTTTTCACCTCTTTGGCAGTGATTGATGGACATTCCTCCTCAGATGTTATGAGGTTGTCGCAAAACTCCTTGAAGCGGATGATATTATCAGTATCTTCTTTAAACTCCAGTGTTTTTGGGATCTTGTACACCTCTCCCCAAAAAGTCTCTACCTCGTTGGGCTTGGGTGGATTTTTGACAGAAACAGGGTGCTCACTAAAGAGGCTTGATGGGTCAGCGAGAAACTGTTGATTCTCCCTGACCCATCCCTTCCTCTTCTGTATTCTCTTCCTTGCGTCAGATAATACGCCTATTTTGTCACCTATG
>CAKNWU010323301.1:5360-20013 GCA_932072015.1 Andricus quercustozae
TATTTATTGTCATTTAAGGTATTTTTTTCTTTTTAATTTTTTCCTTTTATATATTTTGTTGACAATGTAAAGTAAACGGTAAAGGATTCTACCATTGATCTATATGTACCTTGTTGATTTTAGTTTTTGGAAAATAAACAAATATTGGGATAAAAGCGAATATGTATAATTATGTGGAAATTGTTTCTTTAACCAAAAAATGTATGCTCATTTGTTTAAAATTGAAAAATGCTGAATTCAAATCGTTGAAAATTAAATAATTCAAGATTGAACACTCTAACAATTGGAAAAGTCACAAAGTGAAAGAATTATTTTATTAATTCAGATTGTATAACTTCATACATTAGAGGCATAAACAATTCAGTGTATAGCGTCGGTACTGGGATTTTATTATTTATTAAAAAAATTGAAGATTTATTCAAGAAAATCTCTTACTTAGAAAATATTGTAAGAAAATGTGAACAATAAAATAAATAAAATATTGAATGAATTAAAATATTGAAAATTGTATAACAAAATTGACAAAGATGATTGCGATTTTTTTTATATTGTTTGATATTTTGAAATTGTATTTGGAATCAGAAAATCCTCAAGATTCTGTGTGGAGACGCATTTATTGAGGAAGCAATATGTATTTTTTTTTCACAAATATAATGCGTATTTAAGTCTCATATAATACAATCTGATAACTTTAATTTACTCTGTCAGATAGCTTATCTTATAAAAATGAGACATTAAATGGTCTTATCAGACATGACTTTCACAAAATCGATTGGATGCAACATTGTTTGAAGAAATTGTAATACTTTCTCAGAATAAAAATTTTAAAAATACGCGAGGATCATTTATATTGACCTATCTCATTATCTGTACAACAATTAATCACAGATCTGTAATAAAACTTGAATTAAGATTAATAATGTAAATATATTACCAGAAAATATTATATAAAAAACAAAACAAAATAATTTTTTTTTAATTGTTAATAATACACATAATTTTGATGCACAATTAAATTAATGCTTTTAGATTTAAATCTAAACGAACAAATGTGAACCAAACAATAAAAAATAAAGCTCTTTAGAAGATATATCCATCAATATGACAATATCTTTCTATTAATCTGCAAATGTATATAGATTCTTATTATCACCGGTTGATATACGAAATTTTCATACCTTTGGAAATAGTTTCAGCTACTTTACATTCAAGGTTTAAGGTAGAAATTGATCAATTAGCGTCAATGCACATTTAAAGAGTATCAGATTATTTTATAGGCCGAGTCCAAATTGACGGACTGTCTGTATTTTTAGCGCAGTTTGGCTAAAAATACGGACCGTCCGTACGTTTAGCTTTGACTACACGTCCGGGCCAAAAGTACGGATTGCCCGTACGTTTAGCTTTTCTCCACGGCAGGTATAAACGTACAGACTGCCCGTACGTTTAGCTGTGACTGCACGGCCGGGCTAAAAGTACGGTCTTAAACCATTTCTTTTAATTTGATATCAATTTTCCATTTTGCAAAAGAACGTGGGAAGTAATGACTGTATACGTGAATAAGCCGGGCTGAAGGTGAACACTTTTAATTTTAGTTAAGCAGGTGGATTTATAATAAATGAGGTTTAGAAAAGGGAGTGAAAATTGAAGTGAGAAAATGACAGCAAAAACTCAAAGAATTATCTGACAGATTGAGGTTTATGTTTACTCTCGTTTGTCTTTGAAAATTGTTACTCACTTAAAAACTTTTCACAAGCGAAAAAATATATTTATAATAATCACTAGAATATCCCACTTAGAGAAACCCGAAATGTGCCTATTTTTTTAACCACAATAATACACGAAACAAATCACAGGGGTCTCCCGCAGCCTCTCTCTAGAGACGTGGGAAAGGGGTAGACGATTGACCAACATTACTTTTGTCACCTGTCACAGGGGTGCCTTTCCACCCCCCATGAGACATTGGAAAGGGGTATGGGTTTGCCAAACAGAATTCTGGGAAGGTGAAAAAGGGGGCCTTGCCCCCCCCCCCTAGAGACGTTGGAAAGGGGTATGTTTAAAATATGATTTTTAAAAACTGGTAAACAAAAAATGTTAGGTACTGGTAATTTTTGTTTACCGGTACCGACAGTGTACAGTGTACACACTTTGTTATTTTTACATATAGAAAAGGAGAAACAATATTTCTATCAGAAATGTTATATTTTTGTTGGATGATTTCATGATTTCTGCCATTAAAGAGTTTGTTTTTCAAAGTTGGATATACTCAGGTCGTGGGAAATCTAGCGGGGCGATATAAATATGCCGGTAAAAAAAAATTGGTTAAAGAAACGATTTTTATATGTTGAAAATCATTTTAATATTCAAGAATACTTTCTTTTAAAAAAATGCCATAATTAATGATGAATATTTTTCAAAAATCTGATTTTCAAATATAGTAAATAGTAGTTCGTTTAGGTAAATTTGTCCGTAAGTTTAACCAGACCACATGCAGCTAGGACTAAACGTACGGACTGTCCGGACTTATAGACACTACCTATTTTATGCGTTGTATAAGAGAAGCATAAAGAACAGGATTTACAATGTCTGATGTTATTTTTAGCCAGATAGATTTAATTTTTACTCAATTCATCACGTCGACCATGAATTCAATTGAAACGTCGAGCAACAGAATCGAGTATTTAATTAGCATAATTGTTTACAATAATTTCCCTACTTTTAATATTGTAAAAAAATCATTATTTGTTTAAAAAAAACTTGAAACAGAATATTAAATGAAGGAATTTTATTTATGAATAAATAATGATAACACATTATTCATCAAATTTCTTTAATAATTTAAATGATAATTTTAATCTCTTAGATTGAGTTTATAAAAAAATGTAGTTTGAATACTCCCGCTTTTATCTGCGCAGGCTCCGTTTGCGGCAGGCAGCTGTCAAACGTGTCGAACGCGTTGACATGGATGACATTCTTCACATTTTGAGCCTTGTGCTTCTCAAAAATGGTTAAAAACAAAAAGAAATAGGCTAAAAGTACCGGTTCCTGTATTTTTGATTAATTTTGAATCAATATACTCACTCGCGACATGAAAATTTTCTAAAAAATATTCGAATTTGTAAAAATCTAACCTCTAATCGTAAATGTGAGTGATCCGGTATCAGTTCTATTCGTTCTGTTTTTTGCATTTTTACTAAAGAGTTCTGAGCAAAAATGCTTCAAACTCTTCGAGAACGTTCGCAGAAACGTAAAAAACTATTGGCCCAAACGGTAAGACTTTTCAACAATCAGAACAAGATTGAAGATATTAAACCAAAAAATTTGAGGTTATATTTTCAGCACCTTTTCATGATTTATTCCTGTTTATTTTCTAGTTGGGTGTAGCAAGTGCTGTTGAACTTCGGCAGATTTTAGGGACAGATATCGACAATGTGAAAAAAAAGAAAGTCAAGGTTTCGTCGACAAATTCTGAGGAGGAAGTCCAACGAACGAAAGATGATTCTGTTCCCACCGACGAAATTGTTTACAAAGATTCATCCACGTTTCTCAAAGTAAGTCCTGTAATACTGTTGGTTATAAAAGTTATGAATGATGTAAATGTAAGACCTAGGGCATGTTTTTCGAAATTACGGAATTTTTCTAGGGCACTCAATCCTCGAATCCACACAATGATTACTGCCAGCACTTTATTGACACGGGCCAGAGGCCTCAGAATTTTATTAGGGATGTAGGCTTAGCAGATAGGTTTGAAGAGTATCCAAAACTTCGGGAGTTGATTAAATTAAAGGATGATTTAATCTCTGAAACTGCGACTCCACCGATGTACCTGAAAACTGATCTTGCAAATTATAATTTAAAGGATCTTAATTGCAAGTTCGATGTAATTCTCATTGAACCTCCACTTGAGGAATATCAGAGAACTTGTGGTGCTACGAATGTCCAACTTTGGAACTGGGACCAGGTTTGTTCAGTTAATTATTATAACAGGCCGTGAGCCTGTCCGCTATTCCCCCTAAAAGTGCACTATTCGAACGACACTGAAGTTCGCAATGTTTATAAAATAATATATAAAATTTTGAAAAATTAATCAAGTCAATTTGATGTTATTCAATTATCGTCAAAGTAATGTATTATATACTTTTCTGTGGTTAGAACTCACTATTACGTCATATTTATTATTTTAATAAAATAAGCTATACTTGATATGGGGCAAAAATTCGGACTTCCCACTAAACGCTTGGTACTCTGGGTTTCTTTCATTAATTACTTTTAGTTGATGTCAGGTAGCACCAAAACACATTAATTCCAGTATCATTATATGAAGACTGCCTTTTATCCACCCACGCTCTATGAAATGTACACGAAACTTCGGAAATCTTGTTAACTTTCCTCTAAACGTTCTGTTCTCGAATTTTATTTGACTAATTACTTGTATTTGACCAGAAAAGGTTCAATTATACTTAAAAAAAGACGCTAAAGTTTCTTTATTGCATCAGCTATACACTTAATAAATTTCATCACGGATATTAAAGAATTAAAGTTTTCTCAATGCCTCTTGCGTGAAAATATTAAGAAACCGAAAACCTGGAGTTTCATTAAGAAAGTATAGCAAAGGAGCGAAAGCAATATAAAGACTTTAGTCATCTAAATTTAATTTGGATAACATCAATAATTATAAAAGATGTAATATCGGAACAGTAACGCACTGCCTTCAGGTTGTTAAAAGTTGTATTGAACTTAACTTTTCTTACAAATATGTAACCAGGAACTCCATATAAGTGGGCTGCAGAATAATCTATGCAGAATAATTCATTTTTATTATTAAAGTGCCATTGAAAAACTATTGATTGACATAAGAAACTAAAAATCGATTTTTTGGGAGTTAGTTACCTGTCCTCGCGGAAGGTAAAATATGTGTATTTATTGTCATTTATGTACTTTCTGGAGTTCCCTATTTCCCCATAGAATATTCTTTAGGATCACTGCCATCCCCGTTAAAACTTAAATCTTTGGGTAATTTTGGTGTCAATATTTAGAGATTATGTTTGTACGTTTCCAAAGATAATGGAACTGGATATTGGAGAAGTAGCAGCGACTCGTAGTTTCGTCTTCCTCTGGTGTGGCAGCAGCGATGGATTGGACATGGGTCGTTATTGTCTCCGGAAATGGGGCTTCAGACGTTGCGAGGACATATGCTGGATTCGGACAAATATAAATAATCCAGGTCACAGTAAAAATTTGGACAGTAAGGCAGCTCTGCAAAGAACGAAGGAACACTGTTTGATGGGAATTAAAGGAACTGTGAGAAGATCCACTGACGGAGATTTTATTCACGCTAATGTCGATATTGATCTTATTATCTCTGAAGAACCCGAGTATGGATCAATAGAAAAACCTGTAGAGATATTTCATATTATTGAGCACTTCTGTCTCGGCAGAAGAAGGTAATATTTATTTTAATGTAATTAATAACCGGGCTCGGACTTCCACCACTATTCATACATTTTTTCAGCGATGCCACTATTTTCTCGCAATTGCCCACTAATGCTACTATTTCTTTACTTCCCTTTTAAAAATACGTTTGAACTTCGATAATTGGCTAAAATAAAATGCCTGCCATCTCAAGTACAGAAATATATACGGGAAAATAGTCCGAAAGGCCAAAATTAATTAAAAATACTATAAATTCATCGATTATTTATTATTCTATACTTTTTGAAGAAAGAATCTTTTAAAATTTTACCATTTTAATTTGTAACACTTATTAGTTGAATATTTTAAAGTCGTAAATGTCCAAAATCGAATCTAAAAATGAACAAATTGATAGACCAATGGTACTGTTTCAAAGTATAATTTCCAATGAAAGCCTAAATTGTTAAAGAACGGAGCAGAAAATTGTAATTTTTCGACTTTGCAAGATGTTAAATTTAGAATAACAAGAAAAAAACTAAAACCTAAAAATTGTTCCAAATTGAAAAAAACGGTTGAATGAACAAAATTTAAAAATTCTCGCAATCAAAGTTCAAAATGCATTTAAACTATATACTTACCTTGTTTAAAACTAGTGCAGTTTAAATTAAATTTAATCTATCGTGTTTAGAAGAAATTTATTAATTTTATTGTAATTATTGAAGCAAGAATTAATTTGTAAAGATTTTCTTTGTCATTGCAAAAATTTTAAATCAGAGTTTAATTAGTTCCATTCATTTCTGGAACGGAACTGTCAGCATAAGGTTTAATTTATTTTTTCAAATTACGTTTAAAAAAACCTGGAAAAGAACTGAAATTTGAAGATCAAAATTCTGTAGCAACCGTTGTATTAGAAATTGAATTAAAGAGTTTCATTCAAAATTTCATCAAAATATGAAAATTGTACTTCTATAAATTAGATTTATAATTTGCATCATACAATTTTTTAGAAATTCAAAATACATCCATAGAGAGAGCGGATTAGAGCTACTGTCAAGTTAGCTGTAGTGCGCCGCTCGGCTCTCGCACGCGGAGAATCGCGGCGAGACCATAATTTGTTGTTGATAATTTCTTAATGAAAGCGTTCAAAATTGGATGATTTTAAATTGAAAAAAATTTTTAACAGAAACTTCGAAAATTTTAAACCTTCAAACTAAAATTTTTAAATTTAGACAATTTCACCAGGAAGAAGTTGCAATTGAAAACTAAATTGAATATTGCAAAGTTAAAGCTTTTAAAATTATAGAAATATAAATTTTTATTAAATTTAAACAATTATGATTTAACATAAAAATTGATTAAACCAAAATTGCTAAAATCAACAAATAAATTCAACTTTATTTTCACCGTTCAAAATGGAAAAATGTTCAATTAACCATTAAAATTGAATTATTCTAGAAAAGCGTTAAAAATAGAAAGTAATTTAAAATTGGAAATATTAAATAATATGAAAATGTATACTACAGAAACTTGAAACTTAAACAGATCCGAACTTCATTTAAGACTTTAAAAAAATTTTATTCGCGAAGAATTGTTATATTAAAACTTTTTTGTACTCAATCCCTTAAAAATTTCTATTACTTTAACTAAATTTAATCGTTTAGAAATTAACAATGTTCAAATTCTCAATTATACTTTTCGAAATTCAACCAATTCAATTGTAGTCAGTTTCAAATTTAATAATTTTAGATTTAAATATTCTAAATAGTTTGGTATCAATTTTAAACGCACAAAAATTTCTGGTTTCTTAAATTCTTCGAAATCGTAGTGTATCAAAATCAAAGTCTTGATATCTGCACACTTTTCAGTTTAAAAGATTTGTAATTGAAAAATTTTGAATCAAATGCTTCCAGAATAAATTCAAAACAATAAAAAAATAAGGTAATAATTCCTCTAATTCATACCGTAATGTTACAAAAATTTCGATATTTCAAACTCAGTTGAAAAAAAAATTCTATTGAACAATTGAATAATTTCTTTAATTTTTAATGGTTTTAATTTTAGAATACTGAATTTTTATGGTAAACACTAAATTTTCAATTTTTCCTATCATAAGCTTAAACTTTCCGATTAAAATGAAATTGATTGAATTTCGAAAAGTATAATTTAACATTAAAAAAATTTTAATTTCTGAACGATTAAATTTACTGAAAGTAATAGAAATTTTTAAGAGTTTGAGTACAACAAAGTTTTAATATCACAATACTTCGTGACTAAATTTTATTTTAGTTTTAGTATACATTTTTTTATTTTTTAATATTTTCCAATTAAATTTATTTTTTATTTCAAACGTTTTTTAGAATAATTCAATTTCAAAGGTTTAGACTTGAACATTTTTTCAATTTGAAGGGTGAAAATAAAGGTGAATTTATTATTTTATTTTAGAAAAATTTTTAAAATTAATTTTTATGTTAAATCATAATTTTTTAATCTAATAAAAATTTAGATTTCTAGAATTTCAGAAGATTTGACTTTGAAATATTCAGTTTAATTTTCAATTTAAATTTGTCAAATTTTAAGCGCTTTTATTTAGACATATACAAATTCATTTCCTTTTCATTCCATTTGAAATATTGTCATTTTTTGAAAATTTTACCTGTCTAAAATATTTTGAATTGGTACGTTTTCAATTCAAAGTCATTTCATACATTTTTCTTAAATTTCAAACGCTTTCAATTCGAAATTATAAAGAATAAATTTAACGATGGTGTAGCTGGGGTTCTCCGCTAACTTCCTAGTGACTCTAATCCGCTCTCTAATTACCAATATCATGTGGAGTTTATTTACAATACCGTTTTGTTTAATTTTTGTATGTCTCACATCTTAAAAAAACTAATGGGTTTATCAATTAAGAAATTAAGAATAACATCAATATTGCTGATTCGAGTTTTTTGTCGGAAATATTTACTTTGTATTCAAAAGAAATCAATTTTTCAAAATTTTATGTCAGTTATGTCACTTATGCGAATTTTTAAACAGTATTCTAGCTGATTTGACGCTTGCATGATTTATACTATATAGAAGTTTATTATTTTAAAAACATCATGCCACTATTTTGCTACTATTTTTTTAAAATTGATGTCACTATTTTTGAACTCTGAAGTGAGTCCGAGCCCTTCAATTATATGAAATCAATTTTAATTTTATTTCTAAATCTACGCATTTGCAGACTTCATTTATTTGGTCGTGACAGCACAATCAGACCGGGATGGTTAACAGTTGGTCCATCATTGACGAATACAAATTTCAATTCCGATATGTACACTAGTTATTTTAATAGTGGACAAATAACGACAGGATGTACGGAAAGAATCGAGGCCCTCAGACCAAAATCTCCTCCTCCGAAGGGAAAATCTTCAGGAAGAGGAAGAGGCGGTTTCAATCGGGGCAGAGGACGAGGAAGATAACTATAATTTTAAAAGAAGTTTGTATGAATTCTATTTTTTAAGAACCGCTATTGTATCTTTTTTAACTTACACAGGTTCTCGAAATTTAAATTGTCAAAAGTTTTACTACTTTAATGTCGGGATTAGAAAATATAATAAACAAAAGCGTTATCTAAGCTTCTGTTAATTTAAACACCTCCGATGAATAGATGAAGTAGTGAGACACCTATTAATAAAAGGTTTGGTAAAAATGCAGGGTTGAACATGCAATCTAAAAAAAAAATATCTAAACAAGGGAAACAATTGAGTGCAAAGGGAATGTCAATGAAGGGTTAAAGAAATCAACTCTCGAGTTGTGTGAAAAAATTCATAATTACTTAATAAGTCGAGTTCAATTACATACTTGAAAAATATAATAATATGTACAACCCACGAGACGAAAATCGCCTTGAATTTCAATTATAATACTGTACAATAATGCGTTAAACATAATTTTGCGTTTGCAACAAAAGTATAAAATACAAAGCAGGGAGGAGAGTCGGTGAGGATTGTGTTCTGCTAAAAGAAAAAAAGAAAACAAAAAACTTACTAACAAGGGCTATCGTTAATAATCCATATGAAAATATTAATCAGTTTTCTAGCCTCTAATTGTAGTTTAAAAGAACGGCAAGGTCGTGTTGAACTGTGTTAGGCACTACTCGAGTAGTCCAGGACCACATTTTTCAAATAAATAAAAAAAAATGTAGTGAGTGGATGCCACCGACGTTATAATCGTTGAGAAGTATTACAAACGGCCTAATTAATGTCTATAAATTAATAAAGTCATAAAATTGACAATGCATCACAGGCTTGTCCGCACAAGTTGGAACAAGTTAGGGAGGATGCAGGGTAGCATGCGTAGCGGATGACAGGCAGGATGCGATGATCAATCGATCGATCGATTGATTGATAATCAAGCGGTGCGTTGCACTTGGGAGTTGATCGTCTGTGAGGAGGAGCCCGCCATCAGTCAAGTCTCAAAGTCACAAGTACGTCGACTCCCCTGTAAGCAGACCTAGCGTCAGTCAAGCCGTTTATTACGAAATTGCATTAGTTACGCGATAATTCGCAATTTTAAATTTAATCGGGTGATTCGTGACACATACCAAACAAGTTATCTTTCACTACTTTTCTATTTTTAATGTTACTTTTTAGATCAGATTTTTATTCCATGTATCCCTTTACTCACATCCCTTCTCCCAAGACCCCCAATTACCTCAACTTTCATAATAAGCCTTCAAGCAATGCCTGACGTACTCTATACTGTGGATTTTTTTTTATTCTCTATAATACCCTATCGACTGAAGCCGTATTTATATGTGAAGCGCTCGCATTTATCTGAACATTTGGTCAGAGAAATGGAAAACTGCAGAAAACCACTCTTGAGCGGAGCCGGTTACTGGTTTGGAGTTTGGATGCAGACATTCGATTGCATTGAGTGCCCACATCCATCCACGGCGTTAAACCTTCCGCTCGACAGTAGTTAAGCGCAATGTAAACACGACCAAGCGAGAATCCCGAACTTAATCCCATCCGAGTGCTAACTGCGCTTGTCCGTGCTTAACGTTCGAGATCTCGATAGGTCGAGAATCACTACCCAGCTACTGCCATCGGGTTTCTAATATTACTTTTATTCTGATTTCTAAGTTCACTCAGTTACAAACAAATCCTTCGTAAATAAACTTAACATGAGTCTAGTTTCTAAATAATTTATCTTTGACAAATCAAAAAATGTAAAAAAAGTTCTAAAAAGAGGATTTTTTAAATTCACTTGAACGCATTTAGATACCCTATTGTTAAAATATAAAATTTAAATGTAAATATAGCCTATTTTTATAATGACACAAAATAAATATCACGTTTGATTGTCACGAATTTTTTTCTAGGTTCTTGATATAAGCGTCTGTCAAATGATTCGTGAAATAATTTTATTATTTTTCTGAAAGGTTGCACTGTATTCCCACTTTTTGGAAAAAATGTTCATCATTTTTATACTAATACTTCACGCTCCAAATTTAAATCATTTAAAATCTTGGAATTTATGTAATTTGAAATTTAAACATTAAAAATCAAACGATTTGCAATAAAAAAACCTCAATAGTAGTTAAACAAATTTTTTAATTTGATATTTTAAAAATTAAATACTTTTGACAATTTGGGAAAGATAATCGCCATTTCAATCTACTTCATATGTGATTTTAAAAATAATGACTTATAATTAATTCCATTCTAAATTTTAATTTCAAATTATTATCAACTAAATATAGTTCCAGTAAACTTATAATTCTTAATTTTAATAAGAAATGTTGTTCATATCGTGAAATGCCAAATTCAAATGCAGTCTTTTAGATCAAGAACTAAACCGTATTTTTAAGTTATTTAGGAAGCAATTTTATTACATAAATAATTATCGCCATATATTTATACTTAAAATTTGGGCTTCAACTTTTCTATTAAAAGTTATTATTGTCAAAAGACCACAGTCCACGCTTAAATATAATACCCAAAACAATAGCATAGGAATAGTATGGAGTTTCTAAAAATAAAAACAATGTTATAATAGATGGAAAATACGCCTGTAGGGTACCTCTTTTACCTTGACAATAGCGCCACCTGACACGCGTACTAATGGGTGTCTCAAACTAATTTGAGCAATGTTAATAAAAGAAGAGCAGCAGATAGTAAATCATTTTAATCAAAAATATTATATTTATATGAAGGTTTAAAATTAATTATTCGCTATACGATTTCTTGTTAATATTGATATGAAATTCAAATTCCTTCCCAATAGTTCCAAATTGGTGACGCTGTCGTATAGCTACCCAACAGACGTATAGTCACTAGATCTCAATAAAATTAAGAAACAATTATTAATACTGTAAAGCAGAACAAATATTCTATGCTGGATGGAAACACCCTTCCCATCAATTTTTTTTTAAAATCTGTACTAAAAAAATCATGAGATGAGTTCAATGAAAGCTGAGAATGATTGCGGGGAATTAAAATAAAAAATGTTCACCAATACACACAGCAGAGGGGTTACAAATAAAAATAAACAAAGTAGAAGCAGAAATGGAAAAAATATACCTCGAACTTAAAAATAAAAAATGTAAGCAGATAAAGTAGAAAGCAAGGAGCAAAGCTAAAAGAAATAAATAAATAAATAAACCTACAACGAGTCAGTAGATCTTAAACCAAGAACTCAACACTGGTTAACAGATAAAATAAAAAAATGAAAAATAGACAGAAAATGAATGAGTTGGAACTCTCGGTGAAGCAAGCTACCATCATTTTCTTTTATACCAGCATTTTTATACGAAATTCCATAAAGCACCTACATATTGTTATCGAAAACTTATACGAATATACTTTGATGATCACTATTCTGTACATCTAAAATTGCTATTTTACACAAGGTACTGTTAAAGCGACACTTCTCTGAACTATAGGAAAAATGAGGTATTGTAGGAATCGTTAATTTGTTAGTGCAAATTGACAAGTGTTACTTAATTTTTTTATTCAATTAGAATGTCAATTCTTTCAATTTCAGCGAAGATTCCTATTGCTGTAATTCTGTTAGCGTATATTCACAAGTTATTTACAAAACGAAATAGTATAAATGTCTGTTTCCCGAAACTTGTTAAGATGGTTCAAATAAAAAAAGAATACAAACTAAGCCAAAAATATGTGGCGATTCATCGAAAAAAGAGATCAATTTTATTTGAACCATGTATACAAAATTTGTTTTTCCGTTGAAAATCCCTTCTATCGCGCGACAGAATACTGTAAAAAACGAAATAATTGATACGAAACTCCAGTAATATTTTTCAGATTCGCTCACTTATTTTACAGCAAATTTTGATTTAATAACATTCATAATTTCGTGATACAATTACGCGCACCTTATACAAAATGCAGGGAAGAAATTGGTAATCTGTAATTATACGTCGTGAAATATCCTTATACAAATTGTATATTAACATTTACTCTTCGGCAACTAATGTATTTTAATTCGTAACCGTAGGAGAATTTTTTTAACTCTACCAACATTTAGGTACTCTAGGTACAAAAAACGATGCCACAAAGGGATCCTTCAATAATAATTATATCTGATTAAGTGGACTATTTCTCGGAACGAAATTTACTTCAATCCTGAATAAAAAATCTCTCATCAAACTAAGCTTAGATTACAGTTTGGTTTTAAACGTTAAGTTGAACTCATTTCGTAGATATGCTTCACAAAAGTGTCTAGATGACAAATCTGAATTTTATTTCCATTTTAAGCTGATTTTTAATTATAATCTGATTTTTAATTCTCAAATTCGAAATGAGCTTGTAAAAAAAAAAAAAAAAAAAAAAAAAACAAAAAAAAAGAATCGAATATGACTGGTAGTTCTAAATATTGACTTACAATTTACTCCTTATGAAAATATTCTTGTTTTCTTTACATCATAATTTTCTTGTCAGTCCGTACTTTACATAAAATGTACTTTTTCGTCTCTCTACCTCGCCACGATTAATTAATGCAAGATCGTTTGTATTTTACCTATCGCTTATCATTGAAATATCGATACTTAAGAATTCGCAAGAAGATATATCAAAAAGGCTTGAGAGCAAACTCGATGAGTCGGAAAATATTTTAATACGAATTATTCCTATTTTATTGTAAAATTCGATTTTCAAGTATTTTTCATTGATCTGAATTTTTATTTGCGCGAATTGCAATTTGCTACAACTTTATATTAATATTAATAAAAGTAGTGACAACTGGCAATTCGTAAAAATAAAAATTTAAAGACAAATCGTAAATTGGAAAAATAATTTTAGGCCCTTAAAAATCCAATCTCAATGTCCAGATTCGCTACTCCTATCGATTTTAATTTGTAATCGATTGGCTGAGTTTTATAAGACTCACCAAGAATGACTCTTGATTCTAGAAAGCTCTCGTTTAACATATTTCTAATATTGTGCAGTCGATAGAAGCTCTACTGATAAAACGAATAGGCGGTTTCCCCAGCTCGAATCGATTGTCAGCATACAACAAAATAAAGATACATCTGGTGTTAGTCGCTACTGAAAAGTAGATTTCAAACTTTATCACAATATCCCATGTTCCTCAAACAATACTGGGAGAATTGCCGATACTTATCGTAAACGAAGATCGTGATAGCATGCAAAATTGCTTCAAACATTCAGACGATTCGAAGATTACCAGAGAATTTCATAATCACAATTCATTTCAATCGATAATCACAATCATAATTTCTAAATCAATTTATCTAAAATGAATAATTTAGTTTCTACACGAAATAAAAGTAATTTAGTTGCTACATAAACTTAGTCAATTAAATAAATAATGTAGAATTGAGTATGAGGCTCTATAATAAGTTTATCACAAAAGCTTTCGTTGGGTGAAAATTCTCTGGCGACTCAATTACTCAAATTAAAATAGTCGAGATAGCTATCGGTGCAAAAACAGACGATTTGCGAGAATGCCATGTCGATGGAATTACGACCGGTAAAATTTGCGAATTGAAATTTTAATGATGCCGAAGTTGAGAGATGAATGTGAGAGTGATGGGCGATGGGCTCACAAAACATCTATCATTCCTCCATCCGAGAGAAGACGGTATCGGCCCACTCGTTGGTCCAAGTCCACTGATGGCGAAAAGACACACAGACACATTTTTTTCAGTTACTTCAAATTCAATCCAGCAGTTAAAAGCTACGATATTCAGGGCAAACAAACAAAATTCCCCTTG
>CAKNWU010323347.1:0-11179 GCA_932072015.1 Andricus quercustozae
AGTCCACGTGGATACGCGTTTGCGTACATCAACGCACTTCTTTTCAGAAAAACATAAAATACTAACAATATTTGCGCGACTTTTTGTGTGGACCTTCTACCTTGTATTATTATTAAACTAATCTCAGAAAAAAAGATAAATTTTATATCGATTCTAGGTAAAAGATTCGCTGCAACAAAAATTACGCTTCTCGGTTCAACTCAACTTGAAAGGGAGATAATTTCGCGTTTTTAACCATGCGTCGGTAATTTTTCGTCTCGTCTAATGACTCTATTTTTATTCGAAAAGTAGCGAGAATAACGACGCCAGCGCTACCTACCGTCGTTTTAGTTCATTAAATTGGAGCACAATGGCGATTCCACGTGTCAGTTGCTTTTTACCAAATTAGTCTAACTAAAGCAATAAAGGTAGGGTGACCCCTAGCGGACTTCGTGAACGAAGCGGTTACCGAATTGCCTGACCGTAAGTGACCACACAGTAACCGTTCCGTTCGCTGGGTCCGGTTGGGCGGAATTTCATCCCTTTTTTAAATTTATTCATAATTATATCACGAACTCGACACTCTTTTGATCTTTTTACACATTTATATTTTTTTATTTATATTTATATTTATGTATTTGAATTTATTGATGTGTAACAATATTTCGTAACCGTTCCATTCTCGAGGTCCGCTAGCGTGCGTGTAGTAAATGAAGTCAGAATTATTCTCCTAACCAGAGATTCTTAACCTTTTGCATTACTTTCGGTAGATATTGTGTCGCGTACGTTTAATTATATCCTATCTGATCTTATCGCAGTTAAGTAAATTATGAGTGAAGTAATCTGCTTCAAACGACAAAAAGTCGGGAAAAAAAGTTTCTGTAGACAAATACAATTTTATCAAAGAGGTTTTATCAAAGAGAGATTTTCAGATTTATTAAATAGGGTCTTATATCTGTGCCAAAACTATTTCTAAATAATTTTCAGTCGGTGAACATAATTTACACAATTTGTTCATCACGTTATAAACAAATTAAGGAAGACAAGTAATTTTTCGGGATTTGCACTCTTTGGCTCATTGATATCCAGTGTTTTGGTATAAAATGCCAGAGAAATTAATGTTTCATTACGATTAATTGAAAATAGATGCAATTTAGCAATTGTTTAAACAATTTTTATAAACAAATACAGAGTTTAACTATTTTTCTAGGACATCGTTCAATTTTTTACGGAATGAACTAAAAATGTTTTTCCGATAATCGACTTTTTAGCTTGAAGACTGAACTATTTTTTAGAAAATTCTTTTTTTTAAATGATTCTTAAAACTTAAAAAATACAAATTCTTTTGTTTGTTAAAAAGTAATTTTTAGACTGAAAATTGATCTATTCCATTTTTGGTTGAAAAATCATCTTTTTTAGTTAAACATTCAACTATTTGGTTGAAAATTCTTGCATTATGTTTCAAATTCGTCTTGTTTTGAGAAAAAATAATGTTCTTGGTTAAAAATGCATCCTCTTTGGTTAAAAATGCAACTGCTTGGTTGAAAATTAACCGGTTGTGTTTAAATCATTTTTTGAAATTTTTTTTTTCTTTTATTCAATTCAACTGTTTTTTATTTCAAAGTAATATCTTTTGTAGGTAACGTATCATCATTTACATGTTACGTCAGAAAGTGCTATTTTTTTATTATTAATTACTTGATTCAAAGCGTAACTACTCTGTAAAATTTTTTGTTGTTGAAGATTCATCATTTTAGTTAAAAATTGAACTATTTCGGTGAAAATTCATCTTTATTGATAGAAAATGAACTTTCTGGTTAAAAGTTCGTTTTTTGTTTGTTATAAAGTAATTTTTTAGACTGGAAATTTATTAATTACATTTTAAGTTGGCAAATTATCTTTTCTAGTTGAAAATTCAACCATTTGATTGAAAATTCATGCATTTTGTTTCAAAATCTTCTTTTTGGTAAAAAATTAATGTTCTTGGTTAAAAATTAATCTGTTTCGTTTAACTACCTATTTTTTTGAAAATACATTTTTTCTTTTTTATGGTTGAAGATCCATTATTTTAGTTGAAGATTCATATATTTGGTAGTAAACTCATATTTTAGGACTGAAAACCCGCTGTTTTGTAGGAAATTCGACTCTTTATTTAAAATTCATATTGTTGGTTAACTTTATGTTTAATTCGAGTCATCAACAGTTTTGTTAAAAATTTGTCCTTTCGGATTACAAATTTATCTTTCATCACATAAAAGTAATCTTTCTTCCTTGAAAATTTATTTTTTGTCAATCTTCATCTCTATTGGTATAAAATTAATCTTTATTGGTTGAAAATTCAACTATTTTGTTAAAAATATTTCGGTTTTAAAATCTTAAGAATTCAAAGTGTTTCATATTGAATTGCAAAAAATTAAGCTGTCAAAGAAAATGAATTTATCATCCCATATACAGAACAACTGAAACCTGATTCTTCATAAGGACTCACCAGAACTTCCTTTCACATTGTATGGAAGAAATCGGAGGATCCTGTACATGATCCTGTACAGGAACTTCGGAGGATCCTGTACATGTTCTTGTACAGGTTTCGCACACACGCACACATACAGGAAATTTTGTCCTTTCCTGTGTAGAAATTTGGGGAAGGAAATGGTCATGAACCTGCAAAGGAGCCTGAACCGACACAGGAACCTTTAGAAGGATCGTGTACAGGTACCTTTGCTAAATACATTGAGTCGAGTATTCGTGAACAGAAACGCATAGGGACCTTTACAAAAATCCCTTATGAAAACTCATTTCACTTACAGCTATAAAGTTGATTTCCTTTTATTCCCTTGGAGATCTAACTCACTGTCCAGAGAACCAAGCTACTAGCGAACCCTCGCGGATTAGTTCCTGTGAAGCTTCATGTATAGCAGGGGTCTCCAAAGATAGATCCTGTATCTACTGGCGATCCCAGGCCAATTTTCGCATCTACTCAGATCTGACACACAACTGTCAAGAAGGATCACCATCCTTTACCTGAGTTGGAGTGCCTCAAAGAGTTGCTTCTTATACAGCAGACAAAAATGGGACCCTCGAGGTTCAGGTTTACAAACCAAACCCTTCCAACCAAGATTTTCTATCTAGGGGTCAAAATTTTATCTCAGTTTTCCGTCGAAAGAAATGACAGATCCTGAAAATGGCCAGTTGATCCTGGGTGAGGCTGCACCTATAGATTTGGCCACTCCTGATGTATAGGATCCTGAACAAGTACCTGTACATAATCCCGAGCCTCAATTCACTCCGCAAAGGAACCTGTACATGATCATTTATAGGTTAGCTGGCATACATGTTCGTATGCAGGATCATGAATAGTTTCTCCGGAAAATCCCTGCACCGGAAACGCCAAGATTGCCTGTACGGGCTCATGTTGGCAAACGTGTACAGGAACATGTACATGATCCTCCGAGGTTCCTGTACAGGAATTTTCAGCTGGGAATGAAAAAGCACTCGTATATTTTTTTCTCTGTGGAAAAACGTTATAAATCTCTATGTTTCTTTTTGTGTAGATTGTTCATCAGGAACGCCAGTATCATGGAATACAGGTCAAAGGCCACCGTCATCTGCTCCCTATTGGAAGGAAATGGAAACAATGGGCATGCAAGTCAGAGTGAAGAAGGATCCTAATCAAAATGGAAAGATGATCGATATTGAGCTTCACAAGGGCCAGAAGCGTCCATCGCAGCAGGAAGATATAATCTTAGTCTACGTTAACGATCCTATAACTGATTTGGAATACGTTGTTCACAAAAATTTAGATGGAGAGGTTGTTGCTCTTTCCCCGTTGAATAATGAATACCGAAAAATGATGGAAAAGAAACTAAAAAAAGATGAAGAACGTCAGAATAAGAATAAACAATAACCAATGTGGATATAATATGTTATCACATTCCTGAGTAAAATATAATTTACTGAATATTACTCTAACTTGTAATTTAATTAATGTTGGATTTGCTGAAAAGGGAAAGTAAGTTTTCACCAGAGTTTAAAAAATTGTGCTCTTATTGGGATTCGTCCTCGGATTATAATGTGCTAAAACTTGCACGACATAGTAAAATAATTGTTTTCTTGACAAAAACAGTTTCAACAGGAAACGTGTTTTTTGACTGTAAATCATGGAAATTCCATACGCAATAGATATTTTCCGATAGATCTTTATTTCTGATATTTGATTTTTTTTTAAATATAAATTTTGTTTAAAATGGGTGCATTTTTAGCAAGCAAGCGTAGCTATTTTTTGAAAGATACATTTCCTTGACACCGTACAACTTTATCTGTTTTTTAAAATAACCTTCTCATAATGATTACTAAAAAATGTTCACAGATCTCGGGAGAAAGATCTTATTTTTATAAAAAATTGAAAATTTCTTTTCTAATCGTTATTCAAAGTCGATTTTGAAAACCCATTAAATTTCAATCTCAAAACTCTGAGTCGATTTTCTTGAAATTGAATAACATTTTTACATCAAGCTTTATCTACCTGTATTCAAAAACTTATGACGTCGCAGGCAGGATATTATTTTGTATACATTCAAAATTGAATTATTTGTCCTGATTCGTAATCAATATAAGGACAATTTCGCTATCGTTATAACCTTCGGTTCTAAGTTTAAGATTATAAGTTAAATTTCCTAAATTTTTCACGGTCGCCAGATCCACATGGATCATTCACAAAAATAAGCAAAGATAATTTCAAAAATAATTCAATAAAAAAAAAATCCAAATTTTAAATAAATTTTACATTAAAAATCTGAGAACCGGGAAAAATAATAGCTAGCTCAGCCCCACTTTTGGATAATGGTAGAGGGGCTAGTTCCAATAACGTGGCACAAGCAATAAATTAATTTAATTTAAACTTATAAAGAAATCAACAATTTTAGGATTTTACCATATTAAATTTTATTAGGACAGAATGATTTTTAGTTACAATTTTGTTAACCAAAAAATAGTTGAAGGGAAGAAACAATTGATCAAAGGGAAAGACAACATTTTCACAAAATGGCGGACTTGATTGTTATTCTAAAATAAATTCGATTTTGCGTCTGGTTTTCCAAGACCATATAAAGATTTGACGAATACAGGGTTATTAATTAAAAGTGTGTTAGGGGGATCATCAACAAACAGGGGAACGACAATATATATTAGGCTAAACACATTTCAGGTTAAATACAATTAAAGAAAATTTTACAAATTCAACCAGGGAAATGGTCCAAAACTGATAATTAATTGCTTGTGACTTGCAATAAAATTGCAACGTCACATCAAGCCTAATCTAATTTTAGGTTAGTTTCACTTTGAGATTGTCAACTTCCACATCCATTTCCTGAACGATCAAGTTAGTTCACATTCCCACAAAATTTGTAATGTAATTGGTTCTTTTGTTTGGTAATTGAAATGAATCCCAACGGGTTAGAGTTGAAATCAATAGAATCGTTGGCTTTTGTGGAAATTTAATCACAAGAAAATTTTATCTCTCGCGAATTTCTGGCTGCAAATTATTTTAAATTTCGAAAGAGGCGCAGTTTGAAAAGTATTGTTACATATACCGATGGGGAAAACAACCTTATCCTAATTCCTAGGGGGTCCTCAGTAGTAATTTTCCACAACAGGGTGGTAAGGGTTAGTTTTAATGTCATCCCAACACTCAATCCAGTAAGTGTAATTGGACTTGAGATGTTGAATAGACTCAATTAAAAGCAAGTTAAACAATGCTCTTTTTTTTAACGTAAATAGGTTCATAAAGGCCGTTTAAAATTCGCAGACATATTAAAGATAAGGACAAATAAACTTTCCTGGGGATGATTTATTTTCAAAATTGGCCAATGTTACAAACGTCAGCGATCGAGGACTGCACTTTACCTAACAGTAAAAAAATTTCCCGAGTCTTCATATATGAGAACTGATCGATGATTTACTAACTTTGATTGTCTAACGAAGATTTATTTAGATATTTTTCTAACTTCATGAGCAAAAATGTGGTCCAAAATGATACGGTTTTGAAACTATGACAGAAAAATAAAAGATCATTATCTTTGCAGGAAATGAAAATTTCTTTAATTTGAGCAAAGGCTGGGAACTCAATGTTTCCATCAATACTGACAACATATTCACATTTATATTGCGTATTGTAGATTTTTACCATATCTGTCACTAGATAATCATCTGCAATGTAATTCGTTAGACTTGTTAAAGCATCGGCAGTTTATGCACTGAAATCTTTTAAACGGCCACTTTTAAACTCAGAATCGAAACCATTCTTTAAAAGTGGTCGATTGCAAAGTATAAGGTGTTGTTTTATTGCTATAGTTTTGAAAATATTGATTCTTGTTGAGACAGAATTGGCAGTCAATTTTCCTTCCCTGTGTTTAGCTTTTCCTTGTATTGCTTGAATATGTACTACAGGTCCCATCATTTTTACAATATGCGAATAATGATGCATAAAATGATGCTTTGTCTTCAAAGGTCCAAATAGTTGTATATATTGATCATGATGCTCGCCAATCAGATTATCCAATAAATCAAACCGTTCAGAATCAAACGAAGAGGAAGTTAAAAGAGACAGGATATGCCTCATTTTAATCAGTAATTGCCAATATATATTGTCCTCTGGTTATGAAATGATCAAACATTATAGGTAAGTATGTGAAAAATGTGAGAATTTCAGCTGTAGAAATTTTGATATATTTTGACTTTAATTGATCTCTAGTTACCAAACATGGTTTTCATGTCTCAAATTGGCAATTAAAGTTACGAATTATTGCATTGATTGAAATGATCAAAATCAATTACTTTATCAACGAGAACAAGCTGATGAAAAATTAAACACGCTTCATAGTGTAAAATTCATGAATGAATTTGTAAGTAGTTCTACTTTCAACCAACAAGTATAAATAATGATTTTTTGATAAAAAATGTAATGAATGATAATTACCTCTGAATGTTTGGATATTTTGCCCACAGTTCCAGCTCTCCATGAGCTTTACAAAGTACGACCCTGACATCTATCCTTGCATGAATTCAAATGGGGAACAACTAGTAAATAAAGTTTTATTTTTTAATTAATAGTTGCAATTCAAGTTTAAAGTAAATTAATTAATTCTAGAATTATCAGTGATTACTTAAATAATCATAATTGACTTTAAACTAGGAATACTATAAAAACTGTTTATGGGATAGACCAGCACCATGATCAGGTCTACGCGTCCGTTATGCAAATTGGCGCCAATTAGCGATACTCGGCACGAACTTCATAGTGGTCAGGTGACCTTTAAATTTTCACGCGCAAACGTCGAGCAATCGAGAATATGCGACGGTTTATCTACTCCTTCGTGGATGGTCGAAATAAATGAAAAAAATATGTGCGTACTGACCATCCCGAATACCATAGATACCTTAGTTACCCCTTGCAGTGAGTCTGATGTTCTTATAACAGTCAGAAGAGCTGACCGACTCTCTAAATTTTGACTCTTTAACTTTGACCATCCATTTTTCTCCGTGTGGGGTCCTTTACAAAAAGCCGTTTATCAGTTTATAATTAATTAGGGAGGGCGCCAGTCGCCACAAATTCACTACCAAAGGCGAAAGTGGTTTTAATTATCAAATTAAATTAAGTTAAAATTGAACAAATAAGTTTGGTTGGATTCACCAAGATCAATTTGGACCACAACGTTTTCACCAGGTAACTACAAATTTTTCCAGCTAAAAACAACTACGAGGCATGGCTCCGAAATATCCACAGGGAAACGTGAAGTTACTTAAATAGTAAAGAATTTTTGAGAATAGATTCTTTAAACCAAATTTTAAAACACTTTATTCTAAATCTCGAAATTTTAGAACCATACTACACTGTTCTATTACAAACGCATAATTATACACACATATATAGCGAACCAGGAATTCCGAATGGCATTATTAACAGGATTCAACCAAGATTGTAAAATTTTAGCGAAACAAACGGATATATACGTATTTTCTGAAACTCCGAAATCCCTTACTCGCCCCAATAATCCCACAATCTTAGGATTAAACTAAAAAAAAGCTAACATCGTAACAAAGTTCATTATATATTGAGGACAAATAAGAATCGCAAGGAAGTACTTAATAAAGGACGAAGCGTGAGGGAGTTTGCCACGAGGTACACTTCGCACCTTACGAAGACACAATTTTTTGAATAACACGGTCACTCTCGCCAGAAATTAAAAGAACTAACCTTAGATCCTTCCTCGTCGGACATCTTATCGTGATTTTCTAAAATATTTTAATTCAAATTTAGTGGATTTTATCCTTTTGCGGACGGACGCAGCCGCACCTGTCAAGTCGCAGACAAGAGTGAGGTTAATCGCATCGGCATGAACCTAGCCAGTTATCGAGATTTCGATAATCGATCTTGCCTAACCCGGTACCCAATCCCCTCTCGCTGAGTAATCACGTGACAATTTTTGGTTGATCTCGAAAGTCAGAAGACTCGTGCTTGCTCGGGCTGATCGAAATTTCAAGAATATTTTAAGCCTTAATAGTTGAGACATTTTAAATTGGTAGTATTCAATATATTGAATAATTTGGATTTTAAAGCTATTTAAATATGCAAGAATTTTGAATTGAAAGTGTTAGATAATTTTAGATTGAAACATTTCAAATTGAAATCGTTTGAAGTTGCAGGATTAGAAATGAACGTCTTTTAATACTTGAATCCTTATATTAGAACGACTAAAATCGTATAAGTGCAGATAATTTTGAACGTAGGACTATTGAAAATTAGGAGTGCCTGAAAGAACTGAACAAGGAAGTAGGCAAATTTCCACGTACAAGGAAGGTGCCCAAGAAAGGTTCCGGGAATGTTCGTAAAAAAACTTCGCATTATAATAATTAATTGTATATAATGCGAAATTTTTTCACAACCATTCCGCGAAGGTTCCTGGCAGTAGGTAATTGTCCGTTAATGAAGGAAGGTTACGGGAATGTTCGTGGAAAATGTTCGCATTAAATAAATTTCATTAATTTAATAAATTAAATTTCTTATGGACTCTCCCGGAACCTTCCTTGGGAATCTTCCTGGAAATGCGGACATTTACCTACTACTCGGAACCTTCTTGGGACATATTTCGGAATTTTCCGAACCTTACACTGGAATGTTGAGGGCAAATTTTGTCCTATCTGGGTTGAAGCGCTAAAGATTAAATTGTTCAAAATTTTTTTTAAAATTGAAGTATTCCTTAATTAGGATCTTGAAACTAAGTCAATAAGAATAAACCATTGGCTTAAATGATTCTTATCGCTTGTTAGATTCCACTTATTTTATAATGATAATTTCCCTTGTCTTTATTAGTTGATTATTGCGTAATCTTGTTATGTCACAGTCCTAAAAGTTGCGTCAAATCATTTGTAGTCTAAATTATATCTTAAGTAAGGTTAAGTAATCTGATATAGCTTAATATATATATATGTATAACTATTCCAGATTTCTCCTTCTCAGCCGCCATTTACGAAAAGAAATGAAGATCGCTACCTACATTCCAATTCTTAAAATTTTCGCTTTATCTAGATTTTGCTGGTAAGTGTAATTGGGTTCACCATATGCTGGGGCTCCCCGAAAATATCCTCTTTTTGAAGCTTTTTATTTCTAATTTTTGACACAAGAATAATACTCTAGCGGGTCCAGTGAACGGCTCGGTCATTATATGGTGACTTTACTGTCACGCAATCAGGTAACTTCCGTTCACGTGGTCCGCTAGGGTATTAAAAGAACTTTTTATAAAATAAATAGTAAATTTCAGAAAAAATGAATGAGACCTTAATATAATTACAAGATTAGGGACCCTCCATATGCCACGTCAGAATGTGGGCATTAGTCCACGTAGACACGCGTCTGTGTAAATCAGCGTACTTCTTTTCAGAAGAACACAAAACACTAACAATATTTGCGCGACTTTTTGTGTGGACCTCCTACCTTGTATTATCATTAAACTTATCACAGAAAAAAGAGAAATTTTACATCGATTCCAAGTGAAAGTTTCGCTGCAACAAAAATTAACCTTCTCGATTCAACTTAACTTGAAAGAGAGATAATTTCGTGTTTTTAACCTTGCGTCGGTAATATTTCTTCTCGCATAATGGCTCCATTTTTATTCATGGTTGCTACGGAATCAGAATCCAAAAATTCCCTGATTTTTCCAGTTTTTCCGGACCGTAAAAGTAATTTTTCCCTGAACTTTTCGTATGCGTTTTTCAATCCACTCCTCTCCCCAAACAATAGAAAAACTCAATTTTCACAATAAGCTTCACGACCGTAATTGGAATATGATTTTGTGTTGTAAATAAAGATAACTAAAAATGTTAAAACGTATTTAATAAAATCTAGCTTTGGTACAATCAGTCAGTGATCGTTTTGGTACATCACAGCTTAGTACAATAACAGTTTTATAATAACAATCAAAGTTAACCCAAGAACAACAACAGTACCCTCAAATCCAGTGTTTTTCTAACCTTTGCAGGTTATGAAGGACAGGAAAGGCCATTCATTTTGCGAAAATGTGGTAAATGTGTATGTGGTGAGCATAAAAAAGTGATTTGATATAGCTGCCTAAATGCTGATGATCTTTCAGAATAATTCAACTGAGGCACATGTTACCTACTTTGTTCACAAACATTTTTTCCCGCAAAAGGAAAGTTTTTTATACCTATTTGATTTTGATTTTGAAGAGATTTTTTTGTAGTATTATTTGTTACCAAGCACTATTTATAATAAAATTTTTCATTGAAAAGCAATATTTTATTACTCTGAAATGGATTACCAACCAACTCTTTCCTTCAGAATTTCAAATTCATCACAAATAACAGGAAATATTAAGTTGGGTTGGATCCCACCCCACGTTGTTAGTTGTGTTCTCAAACTTCACGTTGTTGTTCTGGGGTTGAATGAAGGTAAGATTACCCTCTTCTGTAGGTACACGTCCCCAACTATTTCGTTAACAATTGGTATTTTTTAGTTAAAAACTAATCTATTCACTTGAAAATTGAACTTTTTTAAGATAAAACTTCAAATATTTTGGTTGAAATTTCAACTGTTACATTTTGTGTGAAAAAGTTCGAAATTCAACTTTTTTTTTAAATTCCTTTACTTTTATTAATAATAATTGAACTATTTTTGGTTAATTATTGA
>CAKNWU010323351.1:3212-16557 GCA_932072015.1 Andricus quercustozae
TTTTTTTTTTATTGTTTTACATATTACAAAATTTTCAAAATGACAAAAAGTATTCAACATCCATTTTTATTAGTTAAAAATTAGCATTAGATATATAAGATTATCCTTTTTGGTTACATGATTTTCTTGTATCATTCTCTTTTCTTATATTAGAATAATTTCAAAACAGAAAACTAGATTTTTCTCTCAACTTTTTCAAATGAATCAAGATTCGAGAGACAAAATTGTTCACGCCAAGCTCATGTTCATGGAACGAATCAACTTGACGACTAGAAAGAAATCTTCTGCAAGGATAATCTCGCGATAGTCGACTTTACATACAATCGGATGAAAATTTGAGCGGCTAATGTCTCGAGAAGGAGGTGGGCGAGCTGAATGCGCCATCCGGCCGAATATATACAGCGTTGGCATGCAAGGAGTGACACCACATATATCCGCCTGGGGCGTCAAACCAGGAAGCAGTAAAAAATTTCGTTCAAAAGGATCCAGCTTGAGATTACTATGTAATTTTTCCTGTTGCACACTGATATTGTCACAGTTATTACTTTTGATATTATATATAGTAGGAATTTCGAAAATAGCTTATATAGCATGCTGAGTAGAGACAGACGATATTTGGTAACATATCCAAATCGGGAAGTTTAGGAAACAGGAAACGGGAAACATTAAGGAATAATAGGGATCCCATTTTAATTTCATTTTACATTCATCTGATTCCATCCATTTATACCCTATATTGCTATCCTATAATGATATTCATTCCCATCTTCTTTTTAAAACATTTTTTTTTTAGTCATCAATTTACCTAAATTTAATTTTCCCTAAAAAAAACTCGTATAGAGTACACCTTCCGATTAGCTTAGGAAATATTATCTTCATTGTTCTTTTTGTTTTACTCTCTTCCAATATCGGGTTAGCCCGAAAGATATTTCCTGAATAAAACATTTCCACATCATCTTCTTACGTAGATAATTCTCCTGCCGAAAAATTATCCTCTTTCCCACTTCGTGCTTACATAAACGAGATCACCGAACTCCCGATACCTTGAAATATTTTCAAGGTGAGAGATACTCAAAGTTGAGCACTGCATCGCGAATGGCAAACTTATACATCCTGACGTAACAAGTCGTGCGTTTGGTCGGTGCCTGAGGCCCTTGGCACGAGGTCTCTCCGGAGGTTTCGTTTCGTCCGCTCGTTTCACGAAGAAATAATGAAACATCATAACCTTTTAAGAGCCTCGAGCATTAGCCATAATCCGTACCCGTAACTGGTGACCAGCAACCAGTAGGGGAAACCCCTCTACATTAGATCATGATTTAGAGTAAATAATTTAAATTTATATCCAAATACGTCAGAAAAGACAAGTGATGACCTGATGAAGAAAATACCTGATGAAGTCTAAGGAACAATATATTACAATAAGGAGTATTGAAATAACCTACAAATAACGAGAAGATAACATTTTTCTTTCTAAATTGGTAGCATTGCGAATAGATTGCCATGATTGCAAGGTGAATACACAGTGATTGCAAAGAACTTTCTCAGGAGCTGTGTACCCCTCCCTGTTACCCGTACTTTTCATGTCAGATACGATTACCTGCTGTTGGTTGGAAGGCTTCACAAGCCTACCATTGCAAGTTCACATCAGAATATTTAAAACAGATTCACCGGAAAATCCAATATTTAAAAGCCTGAGTTTGATTAAACACTCCAGGGGGTTTCCCCAAATATATAAAATCATAAACCATTGCGGAAGAAGTCCCCGGACGGGTCTGACTTTCTCGCGTCGTTAAGCCAAGCCAGCAGCTGACCCTTTCGGATCGATCGATCGCGATTTGCCTCAGGGCCGGGCCCGATAAGGCCCCTGTCCCGGAAAGGGACACACGCGAGCTGGTGCAAGTTGAACGTGGCATAGAGGAATCGGTAGGCGATACGGGAGTGAGGGTGGTCGGAGGGTCGGAGGGACGCGGTGCAGAGGAGGTTCCAAGGAGGTTGGTCACGGAGGGACAGCGGGACCAGGGGAGGGAAGTTCGTATCGCGGATGGCGATGGCGATGGTAGAGTCAATGTCCTGGGTCTGGGACTGGGTCACGGCGAGTTCCGGCCATCGACCCCAAGCAGCTCCTCTTTTCTTTGCACAGAGAGCTGTATACTGGGTGCCCCGCGAATCCGATAGACCTTTACTCCACCTCCTCCGACTTCTTCTTCTCTTTGGTCCAAAATTAACTCTCTTTATCTTCTAAATCGCTATTCCGAAAAAAGAATTATGCTCTAAGGCATTAGTTTCGCGTTTGCTTCCTGGAGTTGTACCAACAGTAAATTCTCTCCCACATTCCCTACCTTGAGACAAGATTTCAAGACAAGACCTCAGTCCATTTATTCTAAATATTTCAGTTATTCATTCATATTCGCAAGTCTTTGGAATCTATGTTCATTTATTAGGTTTGATTTAAACTGATCTAAGAGAGATTTGAAAATGGTGTAAATCTTTGAAGATTTTGGAGAATGATAGTCACTTCGTCTTGATGCAGTCTCCATTATTACGAGATCCAAAGATATGTACAATTATTTCAAACATTTTATCTATCCTGTTTCATTTCTATTGGCTTTCTCTATTTTGTTATGTTTTTTTTTTGTTTAGAGATATTTTCAAATGGTTGGGAATTTCAGAGACTACTTTCCTCGTTTAAATGATCATTTCAATATTATTAGAATTAATTTTTTGTGGTCTAATATTATTCGTCAACATATCTGAAAATTTTTTTTCGATTGTGCTTCTATGTACTTTATTTTTATCAAAATTTACTTTGAGGTGTAAACATGTTTAGACAAGAGGTTTTTGTTAATTTAGCGAATAAAAGAATTGATACCAAGAACTTGGACATAGAAAATTGCTTAGATGTTATGAGAAACTTTTTCATGAAAGTTTAAATACGGAAAAATTAAAATCTTGTGTTGAAACAGAGAATTTTTATTAAAATCCACTCTTTTTATTTAAATAATCAAAAATTTAACCAGCCGCCCTGTATAAGAAGTACCTGATTGCGAGTGCAAAAGACCTCTACGGTCATCTTCCAGGCTCTCGAAGCAACTAAAGATCTTGTTTCGCCTCCTGACGCCTCCTTCGGAGGAAAAAAGTGTAGCTCTCTACCCTACTATTACTTCATCATTGACATTCTTGATTACAGGTTCACTTATTTTGAAATTAAAATTGCAATCTTTCCCAGAACTGAAATCACTTACAAACATTAGAATGATTCCTCCCGCCTATCTAGAGTTCTAAAGAGAGAATATTCTTTCGATAACGAAAATATTTCGGAGAATGTTCTTGATAATGTTTATGATCATTTTTCCGTTTGAGAATATTCAAGATTTTTAAGTTTTCTCATTTAAAAGCATTACGAATTGTATTATTTATTTAGAATAGTTTTGGACTAGATAAGAATTTATTTTGTTTTTATAAGAATTTATTTTTAGTTCAGGAAAATTCAAATTTAAATTCACTTCAATATGACTTACTTGCTTCACATGAAAATCTAGTAAAATTTTGTACCAAAAATTCAGATTACTTCATCTGGAAATACTAATATCTATTCAACCTTACTTGAATTCATATTGAATTTTGTTGAATTTCCTTTAGTTTACTAGAATTCAATATAAGTTCGCTTGAATAAAATGAATTTCACTTTACTTTAAATTCAGTCAAATTCACAGTGAATTGCGTACATTTATATTCAGTTCAATGCACAATAATACGGTTAAATGCGCCTAATTTGACTTGAAACCCCTTGAAATTGACTTTCAATTCAGTAGCAGATTACGTTTTAGAATTTTAGTTCTTTATGTTTTCCGGGTATTCAAAATTCTCGAGAGTTTTACTACTCTGTATTCCTACAGTACCCAAAGAAAAAGATGATAGCCATTGCAATTCTAATAAATCCTACAATCAATTTTTCCTCCTTTTTTGGTCTTCTATTTGAAGAGACTACGAGATTTCAGAATCCAAACCAACTTTTCTTTGCGCGGTAATCTTCTTACATCATTGCCTTATATACCGAGTGTTCTGCCAGTACAGAATTTCTGACGTTCTCTTCTTGCCTGGAAATTGTACATTCACCTTTGCTCCTCTCCAGGACAAGAGTTTTGATGAATTAAATATTAAAAAGAAGGAAAAGAGCTCTACATTCGATTTCAAAATCCTGGACCGTGTAATTCAATTGTGAAGTGTGAGAAACCATATTATATCCAGAAGAGATTAAAAAATTACTATTTTGCTTGCCAGATTTAGAGACTTAATCGCATTTGCGTAGCAAAAATCCGTAAATCGACTTTGAAAGCTATACTTTGACGGCACGCAACTACCTAAGTCGTAAATTTCTTCAGATTTGGTATTCGTCCGTCATAGCGGATTACATCGAAAATGTTGGCACAACGTGTTTACGAAAATATGTCTTTCGAAGTTGTCTTTCACTGAGAATAAACTGGAAAGGATATGAGGTTACGAGGTCCTAAATCTCTTCTTCTCCTAATTTAAATTCACTACTTATGCCACTAGCCATGAATCAACGCTGGCCGTATTCGCATTCAAAAACTGCGACAGGGTGAGCATCATCAATCGAATGTTAACTTTTTGCACCCTTTAGATATGATATTTTGATTCAGAAATGGAAAATGTTTCCGCATCTGTTCGGGTAAACTCTCCACACCAATTTCATTATTCGAGGTAGTAGATTCTCGACAGTTATGAAACCGATCAGGTGAAAAATAGTTTTGTTTATATATACTTGAATTCGTTACACTTGGCATTGTTGAAAATGTTGAGGAATTGCTTCTCAAATTGCTGTTCCTTGGTTAACAGTTTCTGAAATTCTAGATGAACTTCAATAGTTACCAGAGAAAATGAAATTTATCTCTATGGGTAATCACACTAAATCAGAAGGTATTTATCAATTTGATGTGCAAAAAATTATCAAATATTTCAACAATCTTTTATTTCTTTATATTGATACAGATCTTCATATCATCAATTGAATACCATTGCAACAAAAACGATACTTTTAGATTTAGTGTGAATGGGTATTTTTATCTAAAGAAGAGTGAAAACGATAATTTTGGATTCATTCTACGCAAGCACGTTTACCATTTTATCAGACTGAATTTATTCTCAGAATAGTAGATGAATCGACGGCTGAGGATTTTTTCGACTCAGCAATTTTGTATACACTTGAACTCTTGTGCCTGATAGGCAGCTTCGCCAAGGCGATGTTGTCACGTTGTCAGTCTCTTAAACGATTTTACATTTTCCATGCTCGTCTCTTGAAAATTGATATAGCTATTTCAATAAATCATCAGAGAACATTGTTATATATTTTGTGCTGGATTCGGAACACTTAAAAGACCAAAATTAAATGTCGAAAAAATAAGAACAAACATTATTTTTGTTTCCTCAATTAGTTAGGATTCTGTGATAAAAATACATGCAGATTGTACTCCATCATAATTCAGTGACAAGCACTATAATCTACAGCTTTAAAATCATAAAATGTCAATGGCACAGCGACAAATCACTGAAAGTTTTTCTGCAAGTTGCCAAGCAGAATGTGTGGCTTTTCAATTAAGTAAAGTCGTATAAGAGAAATTTATCTCTGCGACCTTTATGCACCAACCAGTACTATAACCTGTCGCATCCGTTAATATGCCGCGAAATGGTCGATTGGTATGCCGAGGATCTTTTTGATTGAGTAATTTTTGTACTTGTGTTTGATAATGGTTCGTGACTATATTCCGCAGTTACTTTTTCTTTTATCACATATCTTATTCCAGTTTTCGATTATACTGTCTATTCCATCACTTTATGCTATTCTTCTTTTCAAGATTAGAAATCAATGAAATCAAACGGTCATTTCTTATGAGAGGATCCAACTATCCGAGGCTTTTAATTAAAATAAATAAAAGGAAAGGGTTTTAGAATAGAATATGATAGAAATTGATAAAACGAATCATGGAATCATAGAACCTAAACTTAATATGTATCCCTATTGCTGGATAAAAAGAATTCCCTGAATAAAAATGAAGAAAATTATAAAAAATAAAAATGAAGAAAATTATAAAAAATAAAAATAAATAAAGATGTGGGCCATGAGATAAACCGTCTAGCATATTTGTTCCAAGAAGCTATCTCCAAAACTAGAACATGCATTACAAGATTTCACAGTTATCAAAGAGCAAAAAATAAGCTAGGGAAACTGGTACAGGTTCATGTTTGCGTATTTGGGACATGAAGCAGGAAAAGATCCTGGGAAGTGGGAGGGGAAATCATTTGCGGTGAGCGGGATGCGACCTCAACTAAACTCATGGTGTCCGAATAGGGGAAGTGGGGGTGGTGTTGTGGAGGGGTAGGAGGAAAGGGGAAGAGAATGGATAACTGCTGGACCGAAATCTTACCACAACCAGGTCAGATTCAAACCGTTATATCCTTGTTCTGAAGCATCATGTTGAAGCCAACGGCCCATTTTTTAAGGGCTCACGTCTCCTCTGAGAACTGACGCACGCAGTTTCGGACATCATATTGCATCAGAACATTTTTTTAGCTTCGGCTTCAGATTCTTCACGAACATTTCTGATCTCCTAATTTATGTATGCTAATCAGTCTCAGATCATATATCAATCCATAACTTAAATTTGACAGTTAAGTATCATGCACCGGGGTAATGCAGATTGACAATGAGCAATGGTCGTTCATTAGGAAAAAAAACTATTTAGGCCACACAAATTTAGAATTATTTAATATCATATTTTGTAAGGATAGGGTAGACAATTATTTTTGAATGAGTGAATAAGTAATCCACAAATATTTATGATGATGAAAAGTTCAAGATCCTTTGATTCGACTTGAGCATTAGTTTGGTTAAAGTGGTGGAATGAAATCCCCACTTCCTGAGGTTTCGTGTTCTACCGCAGTCTCTATGAAGTTCATTCCTCGGGCCTCAGCGTTGAATAAGGAAGTTCAACTTCCCGATTCTCGTATCTCCGCGATACACAAAGACGCTGCACAGACAGTACACGTTAATACTGCTTGATAGTACGTAGTTTCTCCTGAGACCTTAACTCTCGCGCAAACCGGCTTTATGTCAGGGAATAAAGATGCACCTGCTTTTTTCCCGGACTGAGATATCGAAGAACTGTATCCATATTCTTTAGTGCGTGACGGAACTCTCAAACAGAGGATATTCATTGAGAATTGAAGAGTCTTTATGACCCTCTTAAAGGATCATAATTATATTAAATTAAACCGCCAAGCTCACTAGGCAGAACATAGTATAAAAGTAAATAATGAGGATTTAGTCAAATTAAGATCAGGCTTATGATCCGTTCATGTTGATGATTATGTTGTTTACCTTTCACAGAATGAAATATGACTTTCGTTAGAATTTTTATTGGATGGAGATTGGAGAGTACAGCGAATACCATGAAAGGAAAGTTTTCAGTTAGAGAAATTATATTCCGGTTAGAGTGACAGTCATGTACTAGTTTTTTTCTTCGGGTATCATTCTTATGAGGTTAATTATTTGTAGAAAATTTCGCTCTCGAGGAGCAGACCATAAATATTATTAACAGAAAGTTCTCACGCTATTTCGTTGTTGGTTTTGCTAGGTATGAACTATTTTATATCCTGAAAAATGTCTTCTTCTTTGTTAAAGAAAATTGACCACATGGAAACATAGAATATTTGTTGAATGGAAAAGGTGCTACACGAAATTTCAAGTGACGTGATTTGACTCCTAACAAACGGAGACACTTGTCATGGACCCGGAAAACAACGAGGAGGAAGAGGAGGAAGAAGACACGAAATCTTGGATGCAGCGCGACGTAACGCGACGCGTTGTACTTTCACTTCCTTTCCCCCTCGGTCGCATAGACTACTTTTCCTTTCAGGCCCTTCTTGGCTGGAGCCGACCATGCCCATCTAGAATTTAAAATCCTAGACTTCGCGCCTGCACCCGGTACACGCAACGAGTATCCATTTGATCCTCCAAGTCCACTTTACACACCGTCCTCCCTATCAGTCTATCTGTCAGTCCAAACGTCCCACGTCTGGCGTGGGATAAATTGTCTGCCTTATGACTGAGGATTACCGCATTAAATCACAGAATGACAAAGAGGATGGTATCTGCAAATGATGAAAGGTGAGAGATATAGATACAAGAAAGAGGGGGGGGGGGGGTGAGAGGAAGATGGAAAATGGAATGAAGGGTGAGTAGAGGGCGTAATGAAGACAAGGTAAAAGAAGGAAGAGAAAAGTAAACAGAAGGAAGGAAAGCTAACAAGGTCAAAAGAGATCTGATAGAAATAAAGGGAATGATGAAAAATAGATAAAAGAAGATACTATATAGGACGAGACTAGAAAGAGCAATAAGAGGTAATAGAAACAGAAATAAAGGAAGATGAAGGTGTAAAGATAGATGGCATTGCAAGAGATGAAAGAAAAATAGGTGCAAGAAGAGAGAGGGTGTAGATTTGTAGAAGGAGAAGAAACAGGAATTATACGAGCGGGTCGTGAGAAGAGCCTATCACTGTTTATTGTTCAGATAATCAAATGGTCCATTTGAGTCAAATCCATCCGAATAAATGAGCACAATCCACGTTTGAACTCAGCATGTTATTACAAAAATTACGTAAAATGTGACGTCATCTCGCGACTCACTTATATATGGGCACTAAATGGGATGAGATAGAAACAGAATAAAGAGAAAGAGATAAAATGAAGAGATGTAGTATAGACTCTAAAGAGATGCAATAGAAGGAGAAGGATGAAAAAGAGGTAGAAGGAAAAGAGATAGTGTAGAATGAGAAGAAAAAGAGGTGGATGGAAAAGAGGTGGATGGAAAAGAGGTGGTGCAGAAAGAGAAAGAAGAATAGAAGCAAAGTGCGATAAGGCAGAAAGAGAAGGAAGGAAGATAGGAGTAAATGATGGGTCAGAAAGAGAAGCAGAAAAGAGAAGAGTAAGAAAAGATAGGTTGGAACGAGACGGAAGAGTAAGAAAAGGAGGAAGAGAACAGATTGCAGAAGATGGGGGAAAGTCGCACACGGGTGAAAAGGAGAGAAGATACCTTAACATACTGGTGAAGAAGAGAAGAAACGAGGCAAGGTGAGGCTCACGAGAAGTTGTGCCCGCGAGAGTACGCGCTCACGTGCGTTAGTGTGAAAGGCAAAGAGTGAGTGAGAAGAGTACTAGAAAAGGAGAAAAGGAGTGATGGTAAAAGAGAGAAGCGGGAGGGAATGATGCAGTTGTGCGTTTGCAAGGAAGGCGGAAGGAGGAACCGCGGAGGGAACCGGTCCCGGTCACTGGGTTACAAGCCGGTCGTCGAACCCATCCTCCTCCTCCTGTACCTCCCTTGCCCACCATTCCGCGTACCCACCACCCCGACAACCTTCTCGCCACTTCACCATCATCTCTCTAACTTCAAGTTCTTCAAACAATGTCACACTTCGTCCGTGGTGATAATGTTTCCTCAACCAGAACAACACTCAAGAAAATGTTACCAATCCTCAGCAAATCTTCAAGATCAAGGAAGCAGAAAGGAAGTGATATTCAACACTTCGGAGATCGATCTTTTAGCTTTATACGGCAATCGATCAATGCCATCTTCATGATGAATTGATTTCTTGCTGGTTGGAAAAGAGACTGTTCCTGGTATGTTTATGTCACCGGGATATGATGAAGATTTTGTAACTTATTAATCAGATAATTTTGATGGTTCTTTTTGAAATTACAACATTCATAGTCAAATAATCTGGCAGTTTGAAATTCCTCTTAGAATTCGGATCAAGATGCATGTTCAACATGATTGACCGAATTTAAAGCTTGCTATGTTTGCAGTATTTAGAAAATTTTGCACAAGAAAGTTAGATCTTCAGATAAAAGTTGAAGAAATGTAGAACGAAGACAACTTCTCTCAGAGAAACAAAGAAAATTTTCTAACCCCTTTCAATGGCCATGTGTAATCGTGTGTGGCATTGGTTTTGGAACCGGTTTTTGAATTCTCGCTTGAGTTTATTGACTCTAAATATTTTCAAAATATTCGAAATTGTTTGTGGAGATATTTAACACATATTCTTTACTCCGTAAATCTGAAAAAGCAGTAATATAAAATTTGTCACCACACTCGGAAAAGGATTTTTTAGAATCAATTAAAATTGCGAATCCTTCTTCAACATGGTTTTGATTATTATTTCAATACTAAATTAAACATTTTCTTATGAAAATTAGATTCTAAATTTGAATGTCTTTTTAAAGGTCTCGAGGTATGAATGATTCCAGTCTGATAAACTGACTGACGACACTTAAGAGCAGATTATGACGAGGATAATCCGGAGTTACACCGAACTGGTAGTTCATAAATATGATATTCATCCATTGTCGAAGAAACCGGTATTACGTGAAGTGGAGACTCGTAAAATATCATAATTCAAAATCATGAAAATCGATAAGAAAGAGGCGATATTGATCGTGAGAATGGAAGTTAGCTGAGGACCTGAACATAGAGGAAGTCTACGGCGTTCGTTTCAGCGCGCATCAAACGTTTTTCTCCTAATTAAGTAAAGGACGTTGCCTTAATTAGTTCCCCTTTTCAGGTTTCTAGATTCCACTTCGACTCGCGAGAGATTTACACATTTGTACAATCGACGTGCTTACTGGCATTGAAGCTTTCGAAACCGAGTTACAGTGTATATGACAGACCAAAAGAAGATTCAGTTCTCTCACTGTGGCACGGTGAACCGCAAACGTACTTCGGCCGACGACCTTCTTTCGTAACACGTATAAGTGTTCTACACTTGACGATTGTTAACTTCACCGCCGCTTGAAGCGGTGCGCGACAATCAATGTCTACATAGGAGTTACAACGCTCTTGTCGGTGAAACCTGTAAAATCTCGTTTTTAAACCGACACTGGAAGTCCATTAGCATTTCCGTGGGGTCCATGCAGTAGTCGATTACATTCCTATCTTGCTTTACCCTTCTGAGAAATTGAAGAGTTCCGCATTGTGGAAACAGCATTTATTGTCCTCAAGTGAAAATATGTGTTGAACTGAATAGAATTCAGATTAGGACTTCCTGAACCCCTTTGATGACATGGATATCATTAGTGAATTTAAAGTTTATATGTATGAAAATATTCACTTTTTTTAATGTTATGTAAAGCGAGTCTTAATTATTTCATTGGCAAAAGAATTATTTTGAGTACAGAAACACTTCTTTGAAGAGAAAAAATAAAATGTTTTTGTTTCTTCTCCGAACAGTAATTTTTTGAAGTTTACGTAACTTTGTTCAATTTATTCGTTTTTGATTTACTATTCGCTTTTCCCGGTCAGATTCGTGCGGTAATACGTTGCCAACGAACACTCCAGAAAGAGTAGAAAGTTCAACGATTTATGTCTTCATTGAATAACTTACACTGGAATCACTACATTAGACTTAATAAGAGAATTATCGGTTCGAGGTCCACCATTTTCAATTTTAATGTTGCAGAATGATCGTCGTCCTTTTTAGAACAATTTTGCATTATAATACGACCATGTGGCCTTAAGTGCCTCCTTAGTTTATTTTCTTGTAGAGATCTTTTATACGTTTTATGTATTCAATCAATGGTTCTTTATTTATTCAAAAAAGTAGAATTTTTTATTCAAACCTTGCGGAAGGTTAAGTTGAAAACAAAGATTACTTAATATAGTTCTTTATTAGTTTATTAGGCTGTATAGTATCGTTGGTATTGTACAATCTCATAAAATTGTCAGTAGTATTGGTACAGATAAATGCAATTTTAATAATGACGAATAAAAAATTTATTTTCTATCAATAACTCCACACTTAAAAAAAAAGAAGTTCAAATTGATAAAGGTAATAAAATAACAAAGAGAATTGAATGTTCCATATGAATTTTAATAAATCTATTTGCAAACTCCGCATAGGAATTTACTATCCTTTGATAACATCCTCAACATAATTACTATAAAGAAATATAAATCACACAGTTTCTTATGATATAAAATATCTACGGAAATTCCATAAATAAACAAAAGTATGAACATTATTTTTCAAATTGGAAACCATTGTAAACAACATACGAGTGTTTTAATCCCAGCTGGTAAGCTCTCTTGGTAAGCTCTCTTGGTAAGCATTTCCGAAGATTAAATACGTAAAAAGTTTTGTTACTTAAAAATAAAGATTTTTTAATTACTAACTTTGAAAAACGATTCAAATGATGTGCTAGAAATTTATTTGAAAATTTTATTATAAATATCTGCAATTGATATCTGAACCTTGGAATATACTACTAGCGCCACATTTACAGAAACTACTAGCCACTTGCAGCTGGTAAGCAGAATATTTAAAGATTACTACTTTACCGACGCGACGAGGGTTCCAACCAGCTTGCTAATTTTTCACACAGAGTTTACTCTGTTGCTTTATTAAAATGCATTTAAAAAGAGGAACAAAAATAAAAAAGAATACAAAACGAAAATTTATTATTTAAACAAATAATTAAGCCAACTATAAAAGAAAGAAATTTTTAACTTGTCGCTTTCAGAAAAGTTATTTTCACTTATTTAAGCATTTTTTTAATTTATATGCAAATTCAAAAGAGTGAGGCGAAACTAACATTATTTAAGATAATGAGTCTCACAGGTATAATGTGGGTAATGAAGAATTCCATGAAGACCATTCAGGGTAAATTAAGTGTAATAAACGGAACTGATATTCAAAAGTATACACAACCTTTCAAATTTAAATTTAAAAGCATCATATCCTCTTTTGAAATTTCCCACACAGTAAACATCACGGGAACCCGTGTGGGTACCGAAATGGGAACCTACGTTGGGACCTACATCGATTCCTGTCTGAAATATATATTTAGAGATGGGAATCTACACTAGTTATAGGATATAAGAATTCTATATAGGGTATTTTTCTATAAAACTTGAACGACATGCAGTATATAAGTCCAGTCAAGTTAGCATTTCTGCTGGAATAAAATATAAACAGGAATTTTTGTTACTTAAAATGTTTGGGCAAATGCAGTGGCGTAGCCAGGATTTCATAAAGGGAGAAGGCTGAACAGAAAGTACGTTACTACTTGTAAGGAAAAATTAGGATAATTTATTACATAAAATTGATAAATGTCATATTTATCATCCTTGCGGGAAAAATTGTTTTAAAATCATGAAAATTCTACATTTTATTACGCACATCCCTTAAACTTTTCTAACACATTTTCAATTATCTACTAATAAAGACCATATTAGTATTATTCGGTTCTATATAAGGGACCAGCCATATTCCACGTA